>JANRFK010001605.1:5547472-5561606 GCA_030068395.1 Apalone spinifera | reverse complement strand
AAATATATGCAAATAGCTTCTTTCACAATGACAGGCATGAATACAAAGATTAAGCCAAGACTACACAACATGCAGGCCCCATTTAAGTCAGTTCTTCTGATCTTAATAAAATGCAACATTTACCTGATTTACACCCATATGACACACTTTTAATGAGCAATGACAGTCCAGGAATTTAACTACTAAAACACATATCATCAGAAGACCATTATATTGACTACTTTTTTGTTTTGGCTCCCACCCACGGGCCACGTGCTGAGTAGTCCTGCTTTAACTGATTGTAAAGGTTTGTGAAGCTTGTGAAGTTTACAATGGTTTCCCTTGTGATGGCACCCAACTCTGGGCTAATGACGTTGGACGTGATGATTGCATGGACGCAGGCCCCTGTGGAATGACTGTGTCCCACGGCTGTTAGGCTATGGAATAGTCTCTCAAGGGAAGTGGCGGAAACATCATGGCTTGAGATGTTTGAAACGAGACAGAATGAAAATTCATTGAGTTGATGGTCAGGAGCGGCCTGAGGCCAGCTGCGGCAGCTGGCGCCCCAGGTGGAGCACGCGATCGGCGCCCCCACCTGCAGGGCCGTCAACGGCCTGATGTCATTGGTGGGCTCCCTGGGTACCCCTGTGATGTCATCATTGGGCAACCTGGGTGGTGGTGCTCTAGGCGGCGGCCGAGTCCGCCTATAGCCACGGGCCACCCCTGTCAATGGTGCTGGTGTTGATGGGGGATGGTGCTGTGTTGGCTTACGTCAGTGAAATGGGTTGGATGACTTTCCATATCTGATTTCTGTGAAGTTTTGAAAATGTGGGACAAAGACTTAAAGAGAAGCTCACAGAGCAGCAGAGAAGGACATGAGGCTGGATTAGTTTCTTTTGCCTAAAGGATGCTTCTTACAACTTCAGTCTGAAGATGTATCATTTATGTGTCTGTCAGCATTTCTAGCTCTGCAATAGCTATAAAATAACTATGACTGGCTATGAAACTATGAAAAGGGTACTCCCTTCTCTCTCATGCTTCTGGCCTACTTACCAAGGCATGGATCTGAGTGAGTTGCTGAATTTTCCTTTGTTTAGGGCCATATCAACAGTAAATAGAGGATCGACACAGCAGAGTTTGATCTTCTGGCATTCGATTTAGCAGGTCTAACAAAGACCTGCTAAATTGAATGTTGAGAGTGCCCCCATCGACTCTGAAACTTCTCACAGTCATGAAGAATAATGGAAGTCGATCGGAGAGTTTCTCCTGTTCGTTTCCCACTCTGGAGCTGCTAGAAAAATTCGGTTTAAGGTATGTCAACTCCCTACATCATTTACGTAACTGGAGTTGAGTATCTTAAGTCAACCAGCCGGTATAGGTTAAATCTGCGTTTCTTTTTGGTAATGTGATAGTGAAGAGCTGTTGCTTACTGTAGGATCTTGGATCTCCTTTGGAAGAGCATTGCTGAGCACAGAGTCCTATCACCAGCTTCCTCAAGTTCATATCTGTGGTGGTCCCAGTGAGTGAGATGAATCCAGCGGTGTGATAAGAGCCAGAAAAGAACGGGGGGAGGAGAAGGGGACTTGTGAATTAGAGACCCACCAAGCTCCTTTTCCATAAGCCACCCAACAGCTATCAGGTGGGATCAGGGTTGACTCAGTAATGACTAGAAAATATCATCCTAGAGTTGAAAGGTTCTCTGGCCTAAAACAAAAGCTTTGGGCTATAACAAGGGGCACATTGGAATCAGCATGCTGGCTGAGGTCTGACTTGACAAGCTACTGAGCAACTTCAGCAAAGTGGTAAGAACCAATACAGCGTGAGTAATCGGGCAAATTACAGAATCGGATCTCCAGTTTGGTTTTTGTTTTCAGCTGAAAACCTAAGTCTGTTGATTAGCAGAGCGCCCACGGCTCGGTTTTTTTGTTTCTACTGGTGGTTTTTTGAGTGCTCATCCCAAGAAAGACAACTCGGTGCATGACGGAGGAGCCCATGCTAAAAGGAACAGGAGGGAATGGCAGTTACCCCATCATTTGGGGTGGGGCTTCGTGTTCCACTTCAACCCCCCCTGATTTTAAAACCCTATTAGAATACGTCATTGTAATAATCCAACAAGACAAACCCATGCCGAAAGAACGGCGGTTTGAACCAAAGCTTCCTTCCGTGTGGTGGGATTCCTTTATTCCATGGAGAATTGAAAACAGAACCGTTCCATCCACCCAACCCAACAATATCTCAGAGAGGTACACGTTTTTATTCAATGAACACTTTAAGTGCAGCTAATTTATTTGGGATGTTTACATTTAATTTGAATCTAATTGGACTGTTATAGCATTTTAAATGGCAATTGATTATTCCAAATATATCTTCTGTATCAAGTCCTTACAGGCACATAAGGGACGCAGGTTTTCTTGCAGAGATGCGAACGCTTCAATAAATGTTTTTTAATAATCTCAAATGGTATTTAACACCAAAGTCGCTAGCTGTCATTTGAAATCTAAAGAGACACATTGACTGGCAAATAACTGCTGTGGTTATTGCATATTACACAAATGCCAGCTGACTTGTGCATAGTTTGTTCTCTGATATGTTTTGAATAATTTATTTGGTTTTAATTGGCATCCAGGCACTACCCTCATTGAATCTATGTAGAATCCTTATTCTAAACGAGTCATGGGTGAGTGTGCAAAATGTTAGTACTACACGTTGGACTGGAGAGGCAGCTGCAATTCTGAATCGGGCATTTCTCCATCTTCTGTAGCAAACACTCCCGTCAGCTTCCCTGACTTCTCGCAAAAGGAAGAGTACTGGATGCCAGCGGGAGCTGCCTTCAGAGTTCCAAATCGATCGCCAGAAGATCGACCTCCCCCGTGTTGATGTTTCGATACGTATAGATGTGCCCGAAGGGGCCACAGGACTACTCGTTTCTAACATTACAGACTAACACGGAGACCCCTCTGAGACTTTTCAACATTACAGTAATTCTTTAGCCTTGGGCAGGGCACATATTCCTCTGGATTGCTCTTCTTGTATCTACTGCATTGCTTCTGGAGACTGTTATTTTCAAACATTTTGCAGCACCATTCTTCGAATTCCCTATGTTATGAATTAGCCACTTAACTATCCCATCACAAGTTTTTTTTAAGAAGAAAAGGCACCACATTTACCTTTTAGTTGATTCCCCTGGCAGCATGGGCTGTTGGTGAAGATCGGGGAGGGGAGGCAAGCCCCCAAACCCACCTTCAGCCCCTCCTCTTCTGCTGGGGCCCATCCTCCATGGGAGCCACGCTGCCTCACCACCCCTCCACCATCGGGAGTGGGGGCAAGCGGGAGGGCACACATGGGACCAGCATCCCTGGCCTGGAGCATAGGGAGGAAGGAGGAAACACCACCCCAACCTCCCCAGTCCTAGAGGACGGGGAAGGAGGAGGGTGAGCAAGCAAGTTGTTTTCTTTATAAATAAAATTTAAAATGCAGAAGTGCTGAGATCATACCTAAATGCTTCCGGATATCTTATCTGGCCAGCTGAATTTTAAAGCATGGCATTTCTGTTTCTGAAAGCCATCCATACAATCTGTCACTGAGGCAGTTTTCTTGTTATGCACAATGGGGTGTCCAATTTATATCTATAACAAGATTTCTGATTGACAAGTATGTTTTTATAGATGGATCTGAATTAATATTTATCTCTAACACGATTTCAACGTGGGGAGGGGGGTTGTGTTTGTTTGTTTTTGATGAATAGCCTCGGCAAGAATGTTAGCCAATCCTACACTGCATAACATAGTCTGTGACAATGAAACACTTAAAAGATGTTAAGATCTGGCAGAGTTTTCCTTGAATATTCAGGTACTTTTGTTTTTAAATGGGGAAATGATAAGGAGCGCACATTCGTGTGCATGAGATATGAACGAACAGCATGACTAATATTTCATGAGCGATGAGCACTAAACAAAGCCTTGAGCCTAGACTTTTGGAAACCAAAATATGCATGTGGTCACTAGAGTGGCCCAAACCAAAATCCAGGCAGAATCCTGGTCCCATTGAAATGTAGGGCAAAACTCTGATTCCAAATAGGACCAAGATTTCTCCGCTAGGATCTCAGTAGGCCTGAGTTCCAGGCTGTTTCAATATGGATTTAACTCCAAACCTTAGTACTTCAAATCATCTTTGGACTTCTCTACGCTCTCTTTTTCTCTTTCTTGCATTTTGTCTTTTCAAGCCTTCCACCGGATCATAATGGAAACTACCCACTCAGGATAGATTCCAGTGCCACCCAGCTGATTAACAGAGCTAGGTTTTTGTTTCCTCTGGTAACACATTTGCACATGCCTTGGTGTACATAAAATTATTCCGCGCATGGATAGAAAAAAATCTGCACATGGATGAAAAAGATTAGAGGAAACATTTGAAACCCTCACTCCCTGTTTTTCTTTATACAGAGCTTAGTGGCTAAGTTGAGTGATGCAGCCCGGTGGCATCAACCTTCATTGGAAAAAAAAGGACCAGTAAATTCACATGTAAGGAGGAAGCCGCTTTATCCCTCCTCAGGCAATTATCACACGGATGTAGATGCTAACACAGGTGACAAGGACTTTGCTGTTGCTGTTGAAATTTTGGATCTCTTAAGTAAAAGCCTGTCTGTAGCAGAGGCTGCCAACACAGCAGCTAATTTAAATTGTCACTAGAGCAACAGTAAGCAGACAATGCAGGAATAGAGACAAAACTGCTAATTCTATTGCTTAAAAGGCCAGAACCAGCAACCTAAAATTTGCTTAGACTCAGAGCTCTAGGGGGTAGGACAAGCGGAGACATGGATCTGGTATAGTCTTAGCCAGGAGGAGCAAGAGTTTGGGACGCTGTAACCCAGCTTTGTCTTTCTTTTATAAATGCAGTGACACCTATTTTAAGCAATCATTCGACTGAGAGACAAATCTAGGTCACTCAACACAAGTGATCTTCTAAATAAAAGCGATGCAGAGTTGCACATTTGGGAGTGTTTTGAGGTGATTTCTTAGATCAGAGATTGCCAAAGTGGGATGGGATTTGGTACCAATGTCACTGTAAGTGTTTTATTGTGCGCATCTGAAAAATCACTTGTTCTGAGCCACCTTCACATAGCATAATCCCAGTCACTTTGCATGAGACATAGACATGAGCTACTTGTGTTTATGAGAGTTATGTGAACATCATGGATCTGCAACACATCTTCCCCACTAATGTTCTCTCTAATCTTTTGCATCCATGTGCGGATTTTTTCCCATTAATATGCAGAATAATTTTTTAAGTGCACCGAGGCATGTGTGGAGGTGCACCACCAGTAGAAACAAAAATCCTAGCTGTAGGAACTTGGCAATCAGCTGGGTGGCATTTGAATCTCTTCCAAGTGTCTGCACAAGTGAATAGTTTACAGGGAATACTCCCAACCCCACCTCCCCCAAAGAATTTCTGGGCAAGCTGTGAAAAATGGCATAAGCCTTTCTTGCAAAGAACTGCTTAGATTAACATAATTAATGGCAGGAGGCAGATCCTGAGGTGACATGAACTAACTTCAGTGAAGCTACACTGATTTAGACCTAGGATACAGCCCTAGGTCCTCTGGCCAAATGCTCAACCAAACCTGAATGGAAACTTTATGGAACACACACAAACACACACAAAATCACTTTCCATCCCCTAACTTTTTCATTTTTACTCTTTTCCCTCCCATGATACAGCCTTGACTAGGAACACACATACCACACCACCACCAAAAAGGCTCATCTTCTGACCTCTTTTGGCTTCTGCAGGACTGGAAAACGGAGACATTCCAAGGGAGAGCCTGTTTCTTTGAGTGTGGCGGCCCAATTTCACGGCCTCCAGAGGTTTTGCATCTCAGAAAAAGTCACAGGAAGCAGCTCACCTTTCGAGAGCTCCTCCCAGGAAAGACAACTTTGTGCACGAGAGAGGAACCCACGCTACAAGGATCATGAGTGAACGGTGATTACTCCATCGTGTGGGGCGGGGCTTTGTGTTCCACTTCAAAACCTCCTGATTCTCATTAGAATGCTTCCCTGCAATAATCCAACCTGCTACAGCCTGTAATAATGCCACTGCAATGAGGCCATTTCTAATGGGAGAGACTTCAAGATTTGTAATAAAACTGGAGGCATTAAATTCTCCACTGAATGTGGATTGGATCCCATGTTCTCCTCAGCCTCTTCTGAGGATCACTCAGCAGTACTGATAGTCTGTGGTTCTCCATGCAGGCATTCAGCCAAAAAGACATATGATGCCAACCATAAATGGGGGGAAATGGGGAGAAAGTTGGGGGATGACTCCCCTCACCTCAGGATATAAGGCCCTGCCCCAATCCTGGAAACACTGAAGCCCATGCCTCATTTTGCTTAGGTGAAGTGTCCCATTGATTTCAAGGGAAGAAAGCGTGAGAGTCACATTTAGCAGGTACTTCCCTCAGTACAGTCGTGGTGACTCGAAGTCATCTGTTTAGATGCTTTCTCTCAAAGTTATCTGCTTTTGTGGTAGCTCTATCCCCCTAGCCCGCAAAGGAAGTGTATTCTCTGCAAGCATCACTCTTCTGCGCTGCCCCCCCCCCCCAACAAGGCAAAAAGAAAAGGATCAGTGGGTTTGACAATTAAACTTTCAGGACATCTCATCCTTCCAGATGAGCAATGGGCAACCTAGGCTAGCGCGCGGGCCACATGAGTGGCCTTCCTTCATTTTAGTGGGCCGCAAGATCATCATAACCCAACCAGTCTTCTGAGCTAGGGTAATTTTTCTCACTGCACATGCGTCCCTAGAATTGGCGGGGTGTGCTCAGAGCCGCAGCAGCGCTGTGATTGGCTGCAGAGGGAGCACGTGGCTCTCACAGCCCATGTTGTATGGAGTCAGCTCGCACCTCCCTTCATATGCTCTTTATTGACGTGTGTGTCACGTTAGTAACACCGGTAGGAAAAAACCTGATGTGGCTGGAAACCAGCAGAATCCAGCAACCCTGCGTGTGGGGAATGGCAAACACAATGTCTTGTGGGCCACACACGGAACCCCAATGGGCCACATGCAGCCTTTGCACCACAGGCTGCTCACCATGGTCTCAGAGGTTGGCTGATAAGAAAAAATTAAAAATGGAAGATACCAACATGCCCATGTTTCCATTATAAACCCTGCCTGGCGGCGTTATGGAATGCCTTGAAATGGGACACAAATGCATCCCTATCAGCATTTACTGTGGGGTCCAGCGTTGGATAATCTTTTGAAGGCTGTGGGCATGTATTTATGAAACTTCTCAGCACCTGCAGTTGGCTGGCAGTCTGAAAAAGGCCATATAGCTCCGTGTAAGATGCCCAGAGAGTCAGTAATTTAAGATAATGTAGTCAAGGCAGTTCTCCAGATAAGCAGCTATGCTGGTGGAAGAAGTAAACGGGACTTAATCACAACTGCATTTTGAAGAGTTTAAAACAAGGGCTTAAGGGACTAAAGATTCACAGCAAAAGATAAAGGGGCCATAAAAGAAGGCATGGTTCAGACAGGAGAGTTTCTGCAGCTGGAAACCCTAACCACTTCCTACACCCCAACAAAGTTGCAATAGGAGAGGCACTTTTCCAGGCTACACGGTTGTACTACAAGAGATAATGATGGGCAACTTAATTCTATATTACACGCATCCAGGCATCCATCAAGCAGTTGTCAATTAGTATAAATGCTATTTATTTTGTCTGCACGTCAGTTGCACGCAGTACATTTTATGTTATGCTTTTCTGCTTGCGTCACACTGCATTCAAAACCACTGGCAGCGGCGTTCTATCATTATTACGCTGTGTCATACAGGGCTACTTCTGTGTTTCTTTTTAATGAAATATTAAAAAATAAGCCACTCAAGGTCAAGATTCTCAGCAGGCCTGTAACGGACATAGCTCCACCACTTTTGGCTCTGGCCCTACAGTTGTAAAGGGCTAAAGGTTCATGGTAGAGACTGCTGCAGATATGCAGTCTTCAGGGCAGTTCACATGAGGGAGCCACTCGATATGATTTGTTGTCGTTATGGTGCGAGCTGCGGACTAGGGATCGGATCCTGCATGGAGCTTCTTTGAGTAGTCACTGGGAATTCTGTGCCTACACAAGCTGAATTTCTAGTAGGAAATCCATTCTTAATTCTAGGTTCTCAAGCGACAGCACTAGGCCAGCTCCTTTTATGTCCCGGCCACCCTGTTTCATTTGATCATTGGAATATGTGAACAGACTTCTCCCCGCCACACAGATTGTAGTGGGGGGTTGACTGATGTTTGTCGCCTTTATCAATCTGCATTCTTGGTTATTTATAGGGTCAATAAACTGCAAGTTACCTCTTTGGCCTCCCTCTCCACACCCAGCTGCCTGATTAAGTACGCCTGGTAGAAATAACAGAGTATGGAATGAGGTGCTTCTCTTTGCTGGTGTCATTCACAGCAGCTTGGCAGATGCATCTTTCCCCCACCCTCTATGAGGCTGTTCCAAAACAAAAAGGACCAACATTCTAATCTACTTTGTAGTCTTTCTGGGCATGTCTACACAGCAGCGTTATTTTGAAATAATGGGTGTTATGTTGAAATAAAGTGTGCATATACACAGCAAGCTGTTGTTTCGACATAAAGGCGAGCTGGAGGGCTTCTTACTCCGACTTCTGTAACCCTCATTTCGTGAGGAGTAAGGGAAGTCAAAGGAAGAGTGTTCTTCCTTCGACTTCCTGCTCTGTAGACAGCGCCACAAGCTGATTTAAGCTATTTTGACTTCGGCGACACAATTAATGTAGCTGAAGTTGCGTCGCTTAATTCAGCGTTAGCCCTACTGTGTAGACGTGCCCTCAGTTTGCAATCTGAAGAGTGGAAAGTTAGTTCTGCAGAAAGCAAACTAATCTACATTAACCAAGAAAACTATACAGGAAGCAAACAGTACAGGTTGAACCTTTCTAGTCCAGCACCCTCAGAACCTGTTCAGTTCTGGACATTTCCAGAGCACAGGAGGTCAATATTGTCTAGCAGCATTACCAACACTTCCACTGCTTGCTGGACTGTTAAAGGACATTTTGGGGTAAATTAGGGCTAAGTAACATCACAGAACCTCAGAGCCAGGACTGGTGGCTGTAAACAAACTTTATGGGACTGCGGGAAACTTGGCCACCTCCATGAAAATTGGACATTCAGCTAACTACAATCATGCTGGACCATGGAAGTTGCCAGACCAGAGAGTTCTGGATTACAGAGGTTCAGCCTGTACAATTACCACTACAGGAAATTAATGACTTTGAATGTTTGGCATCAGTTGAGGTGGTGAGTTCCTTCAAAACACAGTGTCAGACACTCAGCAGTTCCATTTTCCTTATTAAGGCTGCCCTGATTTATACCAGCTGGAGCGCTTGTCCACAGATTTGAAATTCCAGACCGAGGAAGAAACTATGCCTGAGCGGTGAAGCTGCTATCTCAAAAGAATAAAAAATGACAACTTTCCATATGTTTCACACAGGGGAACAGTTGGCAGATTATTTCAGACTATTTATGATCCACATTTATATTTGCCATTCCTAGCTAATGGAAAGGGCTAACCCTTTTCCACCCCTCTTAAGCAATCCATCATGGGGAGCCCTTTAAAATCAGAGCTTTCTGCAGAATGCCTTCATGTCTGTTTAGATCAACAAAGACTGTGGCAGGGCGCGTGAGAGCAATTGGCTTTGATACAGATTCCGCAGCCGTCGGACCGACATAGCTTCCGAGTCAGCTAGGACAGGCAGAAATTGGAAATGTTGACCTACACTTCTACTTGTGACTCTGAAATATATAATGTTTGTTGGAAGGTACAGATTGCAAATACGTCACCGTTTCCAGCGTCTCATCGGTGACCAGTGTAGGACAGAGGGTCTCAAACTGTACTAGGATTCTGCATTCAGGTACACCTGATTAACTTTATTCATATCAGTGGAGTGTTAAGCTGGTATTAACAAGAACCAGAAGCAGGTGCTGTGTGTGAGGGAGGTCATTACCATACTTAAACTGTATTCTCCATTGGGCTGAGGCAAGGTTTGGGAGTCTACAGTAGCTTTGCACTGTCTAACCATCCCAACCCTTCTCTAAGGCGTGGTAACGATGAATTGTTGAAGGTATCAAATGCTAAGGAGCTATTATTATTCCCATTTTCCAGATGGGGCGCGAAGTGGGGGGGGGGGCCTCCATAACTTGACCAAAGTGACTGAGGTAAATCAGGATACGGCTAGACTACAAGAGTTTTTCCCAGAAAAACTCTTCCGTGTCCATCCACACAGAAACATTAAGGGTATGTCTACACTGCATTAGGATTGAAAGCTTCTAATTCAAACTACCATTACTCCTCCTGCAATGAGGAGTAATGGTAGTCCGAATGAGGGGCTTTAGTTCGAACTACCTAGCCCGTGCCGCGTGTAGCCACGGGCAGGGAGTTCGAACTACTGGGCATTTAAAAATGGTGGCGCCTGGGAACATGAAAATAAAGCCCGGGATATTTTAATCCCGGGCTTCGTTTGCAATTTCGAATGACTACATTAGCCACCCTAATTCGAACTAGGGTGGCTAGTGTAGACATACCCATATAGAGTTGGACGTTGAATGTTTGCAAGGCTGAAGACAGAAATGGATGACACAAAGTGGCTGGCACAGTCTACATAACACTAACATGGCTATGAAACAGTGACAGTGGACACTGCATGTGCTGTCCTGTAGGTAGCAGAGTCCTTTCCACTTGCACACACCAACTCTGCACGACAGACAAAATCAGAGAATTATTTCCCAGGCCCCTTGTAAGGCAAATTATATATAAAAAAATGTGCTATTTGCACCTATCTGATCTGTCTAAACTGATTCCATCCCTCCTTCAGCTGCAAAGCCTGCATTTCGGCAGGCAGGGAATTTCACACAAGTCAGAAAACAATTTGTCATGTTTGCATTGGCTAGTAACAACCTGGTACGCCAGGATGATGAGGTGTTTACCAGAGGTGGGTTTTACCAGATAAAATCATGGCTTTTACCATCCTGGAGGTGGGGGAGAAACCCTACTGAGTCCAGTTTCAGGCTTTTTTTTTTTTTAATTTTACAAATTGTTCCATTAGGGCACACCGCATTACATGTAGTTTTAGTTACACATTCAGTTACACTTAGGGTTTTACAAATAAAAAGTAAAACATCAGTGGGTATATTTCTAATATATCTACTATATATTTGAGAGAGTTTTTGTGTGGGGGTGGGTGGGTGTCTGTCTGGGAATCTGTCTGTCCATCTGTTCAAGAACTCCTCCTAAACAGTAACAGCTAGGCCCACCAAATTTGGTATGCAGCTTTCTCTTCTCATAACCTAAAGCTAGGTAAGGGTTTGGTTGTATGTGTGGGGGAGGGGTGGCTGAAGCTCCTCCCCCTCTCCTTGATTAGTATGGGGATCCATAAAACCATACAAAAAAGGGACAGAATCACATGCCCTCACATGCTGTCAGAATCACATGCCATCTGGGACTACCCCATCCCTGCACTCCCCACCCCCCAGGTGTCCTTTAGCGAGGGCAGGGGGGCTGCATCTCCCCCCCCCCCCGATTTATATGGGGATATTGCTAGATGTCCCCTTTCCTCAGGGAGTGAGGGGAAAGTGCATAGTTTTCTGCATTCCTCACTCTGGCTGGGAAGTGCAGGAGGCAAACAAACCTGGACCTGCCCTAGCTGAGTGAAATGCACCCCTCTCCTGGCTGTACCAACTGGAGTTGCAGTGGCCAAGCAGAGGTACGTCTCACTTGGCCCCAAACTGCTTCGCTGAGACAGGGCTGGGTAGTCCTCCCTTCCCAGGGCAGCCCACATCCCGAACCCCTCATCGCAATGATTGAAATGAAGAAAAACAAAAATGAATTGAGTTAAGAACCCAAGCGACACCGGGTAAATCTTCTAGAGTAACTTACAATATTGAACCTCAGAACATCTATTTATATTTTGGTTTAATTTACAATATTATATAAACAAAACAAAAAAAACCCATTTGGTTATATGTAAATACAATAATGCAGAACTGCGGGCTTGGAGCATTAAGCAATAAGAAACATACAGAAGTTGAGGACAATCAGCGCAGGTCCATGTGGCCATAGAATCATAGAACACTAGAACGGGAAGGGACCTCGAGAGGTCATCAAGTCAGGTCCCCTGAACTCACGGCAGGACCAAGCACCATCTAGACCAAACCTGATATATACCGATCTCACCTGCTCTTCAATATCTCCAGAGATGGAGATTCCACAACCTCCCTAGGCAATTTATTCCAGCATTTAGGAAGTTTTTCCTATCAGGGTGGTTAATGTCCAACCTACACCTCCCTTGCTGCAGTGTAACCCCATTGCTTTTTGTCCTATCATCAGAGGCCAAGGAGAACAACATTCCCCCCTCCTCCTTATAACACCCTTTTAGATACTTGAGAACCGCTATCATACCCCCTGTCAGTCTTCTCTTTTCTAAACTAAACAAGCCCAGTTCTTTCAGTCTTGCCTCATAGCTCATGTTTTCTAGACCTTGAATCATTTTTGTTGCTCTTCTCCGGACCCTCTCCAATTTCTCCACATCTTTTTTGAAATGCGGTGCCCAGAATCGGACACAATACTCCAACTGAGGCCTAATCTGCACAGAATAGAGCGGAAAAATCACTTCTCGTGTTTTGCTCACGACACTCCTGTTAATGCATCCCAGAATCATGTTTGCTTTTTTGGCAACAGTGTCACACTGTAGACTCATAATTAGCCATGCCAGATTCTGTAACAAATGAGCAACTTTGATGCACTGGATAGAGGAAACCTGTTTCTCAATTCTGAACAGCTGTACCAAAGTTTGAAAAACAATGTTCTAATGCTTTCTGGACAACAGTACAATTATTTTTCCCAGTTTCCTGGTTTATACCAGATTTAAACCGCTCTTTGTCAGCACTCTGTTCTTAACTAGCTTTCCCCAGGAAACGGCAAATCCTGCTGTCTAGTAGTCGCTGGGGGAGTACCTGTCTGTGTGTGCGCACACACATATCTTCAACCTTCTGCCTCATTTTCCTGTAAATCTAAAGCCTGGTGAAAAACCCTGCCATATGCTGCATAATCAGAAAGGTACTAAAACAGAATTAAATAAAAATTGCTTTCCTTATTTGATGTGATTATTAAGCAAATATAGTGCTTGAGGAGCAAATGAAAGTGACAAGTCCCTTTGCTACATGAATTGGAGAAGTAACACTTAATATAGCGTAGCCAGCAGATGTGCTGTGTTAGGCAGCTCACGGGTGTGAAGTTTGGAAATTGGTGGTGATACACATTTAGTTCAGTCATATTTCATTATATGGATTTTATCAAGATGATTTTTCCCCCCCTCTCTTTCATTAGCATTTCCCCTGTAGAAATACTACACGAGATGATTTCATCTGCTGGCCCATTAAGACAGAAACCATCTAGCACACCAGAATGGCTGCACACATAACAAAGAAGAACACATCTGAGGAATGCTCCGCACAGGCGTATGGATGAGCGCCGTGCTTTCTGGACCACTTGTAGGGTAAAACTTAAATCAGAACGCCTCACCAGTGTAGTCATGAAAGATCCAATGGCAATTTTCACAATGCTAGGGTACGTTCACTAGGGCTGAATAAAACTTTTTCACTGAAACTTCCTTGCAATGAAAAAAAATGGGGTTTTGACAAAAATGTTTGCTTTCCTCACCATTTTTCTTCTTTTCATCAAGAAACCAAACCTTCCAAAAAATGGGAAAAAAAAATTAAAAAATATTGTCAGCAGTTTGGGGCAGAATTTTTTCAGCTTTTGGCTAGCGCAAAGCAGGCACTTTTCCCCCCTCAGCAAAAAGCCAACATTTTCCCCAATAATTCCAATCAGTTTTCGAAACAGCTCTAGTATCAGACCCAGTTTCTTGACTCAGTTCCAGTTAGGATCACTAGCTAAGGGCCTGACTGTGTCATCCTTACTCACACTGGCAAGCACTCGCCCATGGTGAGTGAAGTACATGGGATTACTCAGATGAGCATGTGTGCAGATTGTAAACTATGCAGGGCAGGGAACCTGCTGTGCTGCTTGGTCCTGCTGGGAGGGCAGGGGACTGGACTCGATGACCTCTCGAGGTCCTTTCCAGTTCTAGTGT
>JANRFK010001605.1:5536424-5547372 GCA_030068395.1 Apalone spinifera | reverse complement strand
CCTTGTGGGCCACCAGATGCATTATTTATCAGAGTGACCACAGATACAGCTGCTCACATCTCCCATTGACTGCAGTTCAATGTTCCCAGCCAATGGGAACTGTGGGAAGAGGTGGCTCGGCCTATGGGAGCTGCACGTGGCCATACTTGCAGAAGCACAGATAAATAAATCATCTGGCAGCCTGCCAGGTGCTAAGCAGGGTCAGTATTGCCCATTGTCACGGGGTGGGTATGCCCGGCTCCCTCAGAGGCAGAGCGTTAGGCTTCTAAGTCCCCCTCTTAGATTGCTCCACCCCATGTGCATCTTAGTCCCCATGGCTCAGGGCCAATAACTTCACCTCATCCAATAAGGCAATCCGGCCTAGCGGACACAGTCAGTAAAATGCCCCCTTCTTGAAGGGTAGTGAGGCCTAGCAGCCAGAGTCAACAGCAACACACCCTGCTCTCAGGGCAGTGAGGCCAAGTGGCCAGAGTCAGTAGCAGCACTTCCTGCTCTCAGGGCAGTAAGACTTAGTGGCCACAGTCCCAAAGTCAGTATCAATGCCCCTTCACACAGGGCACCCACTAGCTCAGTGGAGAGTCCACCAAAAACATGCTGAGCTCTCGGGGATCTAACTCCCCGTCCTGGACGACTTCACCACAGCCATCTCCTTTACCACTTTCCTTCAGACTGGGGCTTCTCCGGCTGCTCCCTGCAGATTGTCCTCCGTGGTTCAGTCCATCCACAGTTCTTCCTCCAGAGCTCTGGCCGCACCTCATTCCCCAGCGGCCGCCAATCCCAAATGAGCTGCTCAGCCAGCCTGTATAGCTGGTCTCCTGTGGGAGAATGCTCAGCAGGACTGTGGGGCAGGGCTCTTTCAGCCAGGTAACCCTAGTGATCCCTTGCTAGTCCAGTATGGGGTTGGTACACCCCATCACACCCACCCCTGCTGTAAGCTCTTTGTGTTTGTATAGCACCTCACACAACGGGATCCAAGCCTGCTCCTAGGTTCTAGGATAATAAATAACATCAACAATATGAGTAACAGGCATGCGCTCTACTCCTAAACGCCTTCTTGCCATTATTCCCCTTGTAGTTTCAGCTGGACAAAATATGCTTCCTTTCCTCCTAAAATATTGTTGAGCTTGCGGCTGAATGGTTGTTACATTGTGCACCGGAGCTGGAGATATTTTCAGTGATAGATGCATCCCCACGTACATAGGGACCATTTCCCGCCAGTCATTTTCGAGGGAATAGCTGCACGGTAGTAAATAAGAACCATGTTCTGCCTCCCTTATTAAGACTGGTTCAATATCTTATTCTGTAAGTACTCCCCTTAAGTGCCCTGAGAAAATTCATGCAGCAAGATCCTAACTGAGAAATGCATGATACATTGCTTAAATATATCACTGCATGGCTTGGCCTTAGTTTGTCAAGGTGTAACGGGCTCTCCTCTGTGGCCGAGGGGTATGGGGTAAGCTCTTTGCCTGGCCGTCTGGTACTTCCTTGCTCTCTGGGTCACTTCCCCCGGATGCTGCCCTGTCTGATTGACTCAAGGTCCTAAGGCTAGGATCTCACTATCCCTGTCCTCACTAGTGGTATCAGTTTGTGCATTCAGCTTGTGGCCAGTCTTCGGACCTGGGCCTTTTTGGGACATTTTGCTACCCAGCCAATGTCTCTCGTGTTCCACACAACAGAGATTTTCTATGGCGTGTTTCCGATTTGAAAAACTTCAAAGGGGAGGAGGAGGTGAAGTCTTTTATAGGTTGGTTCCCAGGAGTGCAGGCTATTAGCATGAATAATCCAGTAGCACGTAAGAACCAAATACAAAATCAGGACTATTTTGTGTTAATAAGGAAACTGGATAAAAGAAGTTTGTATCGGACGAAGATGTTGTTATGACAGGCATGGCAATTTCCTGCAATATCTTGGAAAGACATTATTTGTCTGTATTATTGCGGGCTGGAATTCATATGTAACCTCGGGGGGTGATGTGACAGATGTGAGACATGAAAGCTGAAAAGATTTTAGTGAAAATATGCCGGGCAAGTATGGACTTCGGGGACAATAAATCTGAAGTGCATTTCCTGGGGAATCCCTAGAAAGTGAGTAATGCAAATTCCCCAACTCCGATTATGCAAAAACCCTTTGGAAACTACTCCCTGAGGAAGAGTCATCAACTGATTACCTGTGACAGAAGGCCAGGACGGGAGACGGGAGGTGCATAAAGAAGCAGTTCAGCTGCTGTCAGGATTCTGGTTTTAAGATAAACTTGAAACTACAGATTGAACCTCTCTAGTCCAACATTCTCTGGTCCAGCAACATCTGTGGCCTGGCATGATTTTAGTTAGCCCTATGTCCACTTATCATGGTTTCCCATGGTCCCATAAAGTTTGTTTACAACCCCCAGTCCTGGCTGTCAGTGTTCTGTGCTGTTCTTTAGCACGAATTTACTCCTAAATGTCTTCTAAGAGCCCAGCAACCAGTGGAAGTGTTGGTGATGCTGCTAGACAATATTGACCTCTCGTGGTTCGGCAAATTCTCTGGTTCGGCACCGGTCAGGTCCTGAGAGGTTCAACCTGTACAGGAAAAACCCAGCTGTGGATTTTGAGGACCGAAAACCCACCAGAGAGGGTAATCGGAGGGTAATCGGACAGGGCTGTGGATTGGGGCCAGTATCTAGCCATGAATACTTCAGTTTCTGTGTTACATTTATATCGGAGATAGCATGCCCTCCAGTAAGCTTGTTACCATATGTAGTTTCTTTTTTGTTGTAATGTTTTCTCAGTAAATGTTTTTTCCTTAAGAACAAATATGCTTGCTTGGAAGGAGCTGTGTGGTGACTTGTAGCAGAAGGCAACACACTGGTCACAGACAATGTTCCCTCTCGTCTTTTCCATCCTTGTGCGGAATACATTATTCAATGTGCACTGAGGCATGTGTGAATATGCACCACCAGTAGAAACAAAAGAACTAGCTCTTGAGCTGCCACACCAGCACCCTGCTTACCGGGAATGCTGAGCACAGCCCTCAGAGAACGTAGTCTGGCTTGCTTGCAGGATCACAGTGTAAATGAGGGAGCAGTACAACTGCCTTAGTGGACTTCAGTGGGGACCATAGACGCAGTTACTGTGCAACTGCTGTGGAGATAAGGGCTAGTTTTGGGGCAGGATGGTTGTTCCAGGCTTGGGTTAGAATTAGGGCCTCCAAAAAGATGCCTGAGGATAGGTTTACTGTGGTTGTGGGTAATTTGACCGGGCTATGAGTTGGGGCCCATATCTGGCCAGTGAACACTCCAGTTTCTGTGTTACATTTTTGTGGCTGGTTGTTTGACCCCACTATGATTTGTGCTGGGGCTGATAAGAGTCAGGTCTGGTATCTTCTTGAGTTCCTTGGGTCGGGGATATCTTTGGGGTTGGGTTTGGGGTTGAGCTAGATGCTGAATTGTGCACAGTGAAGAAAACAAAGTGCAACAATCCCCTTTTCACTTTCCCCTACCCCCACCTTCCCCAGTTATTGTCTAAGACGTTCATTTTCGTATAAGAAACTGATTCTCATGCCACCTAATGAACTTTCATATCTCTCCCACTTGTGTATTTGTGGGCAGACATCAAGCATCCACATGTAGTTGAAATGGCTAGGGCCAGAAAGGATGGAAGAGGACTGTAATACTATTCCTAATACGGTTATTTAGTTTTTAGATTTTTCACACATAACAACCCTTTCACAGCCTACTGAGCACCCCAAACTGCCTCTTTCTTTAAATATTTTTAAATTAAAACTGGAGAACACCACTAGGAAAGAGGTTTAACATTTAGCATAGTGTTAAGAACAGACATACGGGTATCCTTATTCCAGAGCGACCATAGGAGGAAAAAAAGCCTTAAGTTTAATTCTAATAAAAATAATTTTATATTTTAATTAGAGAGACAAGGTAGATGGGTGATCTCTTATTGGACCAATTTCTGGTGGTGAGAGAGAAGCGAGGGCACATCTACACGGCAGGGCTACAGCTGAATTAAGCAATGCGACTTGAACTACGCCAATGGTGTAGCTTGTCGAAATAGCTTATTTCGGCTTGTGGCGTTGTCTACACAGCAGGAAGTCCAAGGCAGAGCCCTCTTCTGAGACTTCCCTTACTCCTCATACAATGAGGGTTACAGAGTTGGAGTAAGAAGTCCTCCAATTCAACATTATTTTGACAGTATGTTGAAATAACTGCTTGTAGTGTAGTGTAGACTGTGTAGTGTAGACTGTGTAGTGTAGACACATTTGGACAAGCATCAGTTATTCCAAAAGAACACTGGTGTGTAGGCATGCCCCTACAGAGCTCTTCTTCAGTTGAGTATTACAGCTCAACACAAAAGTGGAAAAGATAGTTTCACATAAGCAGTTAAACTGTATCTCAATGGACCAGTTAAGACCTCTCCAACCACAGGGAGGAAGGAGAAGAAAATAAAATGTTGGGGGTGGATTTTAGTGGGGCACAGATTGAAGTAATAAACCATACATTGAGTGTCTCTATTTTGCCTATGATAGAGTGTTTAGCAAAATTATGAGCTTAAGTTGTACAGTTTTCTCCTCTGGTTTACGTTGAGGAATTGTGTCGAAATCACATTTGGACAAGGATCAGTTCTACAAGGTTGAAACTCACTCCACTATAGAAAGGTCCCAACTTGCCATAGATTTCAAACTCTTTGGGCTATGGCCTGCCCACAATAATGTGCCCCTGAAAGAAGAGCAAACAGAGGGCTTTTAACATGCCTTGGTAATCACTGTGGGCACAAAAGAAAATTTACCTCTCTAAGTGCATCTACACTGCACCCTTATCTTGAAACAAGCTACATCATTTGAGATACGCCAATGGCATAGCTTATTTCGAGTTAATTTCGAAATAGAGCACTATTCCGACACGTCCCTCAGTCCTCGTAGAATGAGGTTTACAGGGACGTCAGAATAGCGCGCGCGTTATTTCGAAAGCTATTTCGAAATAACGGGTGTGCTGTCAAGATGCAGAATAGCTATTTTGGGATACCGGAAGGATACCGGAAGTATCCCGAAATAGCACCCCTGTGTAGTCATACCCCAAATGCCTGGATGTGTTCAATGTGCTATTGTTTATGCTCAAACTGGTTGCCAGAGCAGAATTAGAACCCAGACTTATGCTCCCAAAGAGGTGGGCCCCACGACCATGGATATTAAAAACCAGATGATTTCCAGATAAAAGAAACTTTAAAGGAGGTTTCACAGGGACTTGCCAGATCACAGGCTGACAAGATTATTATCAAAGTCCCAGGGGGCAGCTGTGTTTGTCTGTATCTGCAAAAACAATGGGGAATCCTAAAGATGAACAGATTTACATGTTTTGTTCGTCTTTAAAGTGCTACCAGACAATTCGTTGTTTTTTACGTTTATCCTGCACAGACTAACTTGGCTACCCCTCTGAAGATTTTTTGGGGCATCTAAAGACTCAGGCTTTGTCTAAATCTCTTCCGCAAAAACTTCTTGCGCAAAAGCACATCCACACCTCAAAAGCACATCACAACAGCGATGTGCTTTTGCACAAGAGAGTGTCCACACTGCATGAATGCTCTTGCACAAGAAAGCTCTGATGGCCATTCACAGAATGGCCATCAGAGCACCAGTGCTTTTTCTGGGTTTTTTTTGCACAAGAAACCCCTGCGGAGCATCCACATGTGCCTTTTTGCGCAAGAGCTGCAGTGCAAAAAGGAGTTATTCCTCGTGGGGAGAGGAATAACTCTACTGGTAAAAGCCCTCTGTCCTGTCAATTTACTTTTTTTTTTGCACAAAAACACACTTGAGGTATGGACACTCCACCTGTTTTTGCGCAAAAACGGCTGTTTTTGTGCAAAAACCTTGTAGTGTAGACATAGCCTAACAGATTTATTTGGGCATACGCTTTGATGGGTAAAAACCAAGTCATGATGCATGTACCTGATGAAGTGTTTTTTACACACCAAAGTTTATGCCCCAATAAATCTATTAGTCTTTAAGGTGCCACAGGACTTTGTTGTTATCAAAGCTTTAGCATTCTCATCTGGCTTGATGCAACAAAGAGAGCTGAAATGATAGAAGGAGAAAACCAAAAAGCCATAGGCAACGTCAGTGCTTTTTTTGTGACGGTACTGCCCAGTACACAGTACTGGCACCTCCAGACGCAGTACTGGCACCTCCAGTCTGAGTTTACCTGGAAAGAATGGAGAGTACCCGCACCTCTGTACGCAAATCTCTGACAGTCAGCTGGGCTGCGTGTCTTAAAGGGGCTGCATCTATTAAAAGGGCTATGCTGGCCCCACCCTGACTTTTTTTTTCCTCAACAACTTTTCCCCTGGAGTACAGGCTTTTTTTTTTTTTTTTTTCAAAAAAAGCACTGAGCAACATGACTGGTCCCAAATACAAAAGGTCAAAGATTAAATGCCAGACCAACAGCACATGAGAAATATAGGTTATGGAAAGCAGTCCTGTGCCCTTTCTCTCTCTTCTAGCATTTCAAATGGAAGATGTACATTCCTTTCCCAAATTGACATGGTATGCATCCAGGCAGGAAGAATGTTGACCATTCCTACAACATGGAGGACTCTATCCTGGGGACCAGTGACTCTGAAACAGATGTAGAGGTTGTGGAAGATAATCAGCTGAACATGAGCTCCTAATGTGAAGCTGTTGCCCAAAAAAACACCATGATTGTTGGATGCACAAACAGAGGAATATCAAGTAGAAGTAGAGAACTTATTTTGCCTCTATACAGGGATGTATAGGATTGATGGGGCCCTACACAGAACTATAAAACTGCCACCCCTTTACCCTGTGGAAGTCAGGATGGGGACAAGGATTATTTAGAGATGTGATTTTATAATCTTCAGCCATGCACTAATGACATATTTTTAAAGCAAATTTTAAACTAAGTTCCTGTCGACTCACACAGTCAATTCAGAAACTGGCAGTGTAGACCCAGGGTTGGCAAATGCATGTTCAATAGCTCCCTTACCATTTGAATGGCTCTTTCACAGGTTCAGTGGTCTGCTAATAGCTCCAGCAGCCTTTGTCACTTTTCATTTGACTAGATCCTCTCTTGATGAAGCAGAGCCACAGGACAGGGCTAGTAAGAGGTAGACATTAAGACCCAGCAGTGCCCCAGATTTTCGGGTGCCCTACGCAGCTGCATGTTCTGCATATGGGTAAGGACAGCCCTGCCTCTGTATTCGGTACTGGTGGAACTGATGCTGGAATACTTCAGTTCTGGTGTCTACATTTCAAGAAGGATGTTGATAAATCGGAGAGAGTTCAGGGAAGAGACATGAAAACGATTGAAGGATTGGAAAGTGTGCCTTGTAATGAGTGAGCAATCTGAATCTACTTATTCAGCTTAACAAAGAGGTTAGGGGGTGATCGATCAGAGTGGGGAACAAATATTTGATAAGCAGCTCTTCATTCTAGCAGACGGAGGCATAATGTGATCCCTTGCTGGAAACTGAAGCTAGACTAATTCCAACTAGAAAGGAAGCACAAAATAACTACTGAATAATTTATCAAAAGTCATAGTAGATTCTCCACCTCTGCCAATTTCTAAATGAAAATTGTTTTTTTTAAATATATGCTCTAATTCAAATGGAATTATTTGGGGAAACATGGACTTTATGGCAAGTCCATGGCGTCAGTGTGAAATTTGCCTGCATACTGATGGCTCACTGAGGGCCTTAAGCACAATTCAGAGTTGAATTATTAGTTACTAGAAGACGTACCGGACATTGTCCAGGTCCTGGGTCAGCCCAGGGCATCCTTCCCACACCGTCTGCTCCCACGGCTGGCCCGGGGGGGCGGGAGGGGACGACACAAAGGCCACCCAACAGCTTGTCACGGGGGGTCAGCCTGAGTCAGCAGGGGCCACACACCATAGTGTCTCAAGGGTGGCCCGGAAAGGCAGGGGCCACGTGGCGACCGGCAGTTGCTCCCTGGGGTGGACTGCTTCCCAGAGTTGGGGCTCTTGGTGCCGCCTTGTGGTCTTTTGTGAGTATAACTTTCCTGCTCTCATACCCCTCCCTTTCCATTTGACTAGCAACAATCGCATTCCAAACACATCCCATTGTCCTGGCATAACCAAATCCTGACCTTGCTTTAAGTTGTGACAAGAGGAAGCTGCCAACCAAATTTGGTGGTCCTAGCTCTTACCATTTAGGAGTTCTTGAACAAACGGACTCACATTTTGATGGACACACAGACGCACAAACTCTCTACAATCTATAGTAGATGGTAAATGTGTTATGAATTTAGCTCCATGATTTTAATTAGTGAATAGAACATGAGCTGATCTTGTGGTATTAAAGATTTGCTTAAAGATAATGATTTTGTTGCATAGATTGGCTAGAATCTGATTAATTTACAAGAATAAACTCAATTAGAAGAACTCAATAATTGCTTAGTTTTAACTTATTTACGTTAAATGAATAGACTTGCTTTTGGGGATGCGACAGTGACCTAGATTAACAATAATGAAGGATTATTAATAGCACCTTTATGTTAATTATGACTTTTTAAAAAAAAAGTGGGTTAAAAGAAAACTAATTGAGTTTTTTGCTATGAATTCTTTCTGTCAGAATTCATCAGTGCAATTAGTGTTTCTATTAGTTTTACTGCACTGCAAAAAAAATCTTGCTCTCCTCTTGCAATTAAGGTCTTTGCAACAGTTAATATATGGGATTTCTTATTACCATGTGATGGCAAAGTTTAATGCTCTCCCTTAATTCTAACTATTGTCGACTCCTTTTTAATTTAATTAGACAATGGGTAGGAAATCCCTGTTCCTCTCAAGAAGTTTGCAATAATGTTGCAGTGTCAAGTAGAGATTGCCGATGGCAACATTTTCACTTCACAAAGAGCCTTTATGTGGGTTAGCGAGTAAGTACTATTAAGGTATAAGTAGGACTCGAAAGTATTGTCTGTTAGAATGTGGCAAAATTAGAACTCATTTTCTCCTTTCAAAAATGACTAATATTGTGCTTGAAGAGGAAAATAATGAATAGGAACTTGCTAGGTAGATTATTGACCTACGATCGCCTCCTCTCGATTTTCTCCTGTTTATACCACGGCTTCACCTCCTTACAAAAGAACACCTTAGCCATTGTGAGATGTGGCAACACCTGCTTTTATGACGGAGAAGTCATTTCAGTAGGAAACAGTTACAGGGAGGCCCCCAACTTGCCTAGTGTTATAAAATTATGATCCTCTTCCAGCAATCTGCTTCATTCCTAAAATATTCATACAAATCAACCCACCATTCTGGCACTGAGAAATCAAAAAGTCAGAAGTCACTTTTTTATGTACAAGGCCATAATTTGACAATATTTTTCTTCTCCTGATGCAGAGCCGACCCGCCAAGGGAACACATGTTAATGGCAAACTTGGTTCTTTAATTTGCCAATGCAACTGGGCATTTAGAATGATGTTATTGGAAAACAAGTAAACAATCATATTATTACCCACATTCAATGGTCTTTGTAGAGCCTAATCGTTTCCCATTGGTCAGACATGGGGAGCGATGAGAAACGCTATGGGGCCAAGGATTTGGCTCCTGCAGACTCAGCATACATAAATTCGTGGCATATAAAGAACAGATAGTCTGAACCAAAGAGGATCCTACGGCCATGTTGCCCCAAGCCTTGAGTTCCTACAAAGATCTAAAATGATGGAGGACCAATTATCTGGCTAGGTCTGAAGACCTACCTTTTCAGTGGAATTCAAATACAGCCGGTCCCTGAGTTGCAAACGGTCGACTTATGACCATTCGCAGTTACGACTAAAGCTGTAGTAAATGGCAGACCCCGAGTTACGAACTCGATCTGCACTTACGAACAGCGCAGCTGTGTGTAACTCAATGGGGTCCGACTTACGAACAAACCGAGGTATGACCAATTGCTTGGTCCGTAACCGGTTTGTAAGTTGGAGAGAGGCTGTAGTCCCCTGTGACTGTAGTGTCTGAGCAACTCCCAGATCACTGATGTATTTATAATTTCACTGGGAGTTAGGCATCTGAGTACATTTGGAACCTCTCTAGTTCAGCACTCTCTGGTCTGGCAACATCCTTGGTCTGGCATGATTTTAGTTAGCTGGGGTCTGCTTATCATGTGTGCGGCCAAGAGTCCTGCGGTCCCATAAAGCTTATTTACAGTCATCAGTCCTGGCTCTCAGCGATTTGTGCTGTTATTTAGCTCTAATGTACCCCTACATGTCTTCTAAGAGCCCAGCAAGCAGTGGAAGGGTTGGTTATGCTGCTAGACAATACAGACCTCTCGTGGTCCAGCAAATTCTCCGGTTGGGTACCGGTTAGGTCTCAAGGGCTCTGGACTATACAAATCTAGCCTTAAGTGACTTGCCCAAGGCGATCTGGGGCTGAGCAGGCACGTAAACCTAGGTCTCCCACCTCATAGGCCAGTGGGACCATCCTTCCTCCCTTCCGGACACGGTCTCCAACAACCTCTGATAGTGGCAACCCACCTGAGGCTTGTTCCAAAGCCCCATGGTACCAATCGGTAGATTTCAGCAACGTGCCTTGCATCAGGCTCATGCTGCTCAAGTATCTCCTGTTAATTTTCCATGCTGCTTGCCGTAGCACGTCTCGCTCTTATATCAGCAAGTGCTGGAGCCCTGCCAGACATATTGACGCACTGAAAAGAATCTGGTGTTATAAAGGGTCACAAATTGAATAGGTGTTAACGATGGGAAGAAGGGATATCGTGCACGGGTGTTGTGATGGGGTTCACTCTCTCTGTGTGAGCCCCCCCTTGGCCTGTGCCTGTGCTCTGTCTCTTTTTTTCCTGGCTGGGGTAGAGCAGTGTCCTAAATCTCCCCCCTCAGACAATGTCCTCGGCCCTATTGCTACAAATCTCTAGCCAGGCCATTATGGGTCTGTCTAGACTGCATCCCTCTGTCAGCAGAGGGATGCAGATTAGGC
>JANRFK010001605.1:5516784-5528168 GCA_030068395.1 Apalone spinifera | reverse complement strand
GTGGCACTGAAAAAAACCCATTTTTTAAAAATCAAAACCCAAAACTTTTCAGAGAATAAAAAGAAGTTCAGAAGATCTTTGTGAATTCCAAAAGCCACTTTCCGTTAATTGGACCCCGCTGCCAGACGGAGACTTCCGCCATTTTCAGAGTAATGGGGCTGGTTCGCTATCGTGGTAGCCAGCTTCAGAACTGGTTGGACTTTGTGGATCTAGAGGTTCCGACTCCTTGTCCCTTCTGCGCCCGGTGTTGGGGGAGGGCACATGTCCCTTTGGACTTTCCTCACATAGCGCCGGTGAGTATAGAAGGGAGAGTCACGGCTTGGGCATGTACAGAGTTGGGGAGGGCATATACTCCAGCGTGTTCTGGCATCTCTCTACTCTCCAAACACTGCCTCTCCCTTTCCAGCGATACCCCTGCTAGCTGGCGTGGCAGTGTCTGTACACCCCAGACCTTCTGTGAAAATGTAAAGTCCCTCCCGTGTTACACTGAGGGGTTGTGATCGTGAGAGCCCCAGCTAATTGCGACTCTGATGGTATTACAGAGAGCAGGGTGCTCTTTAGAGAGGAGACAAACCATTAGGGAACATCTGTAGCTGCTCTCCTAGCGCCTGTTCTGCATTCATTTTCAACACCAAGCGTTGTCCACATCCCTCTGAGAGTGCTCACTGGAATGGTGGTACACAGCCTGCTACCCCACCCTCGTGTCTCATGGCGCAGAGTCCTCATGTTTAGCACCGCTTTCAGCCTGATCTAAGCCTGTTGAACATCAGCACTCCACACAGAGGGATAAATAAATACAGACTCATTTTGAAATAACCCCCCTTAAAGTCACATTTATAAGCAGAGTGTCCACACTAGCAAGCCTATTCTTTAAAAAAAATGGGCCACACATTTTGAAATCTGTGCTCCTGCTTTTCTTGGGGAATAATGCTAATTTTGAAATAGTTATTTCGAAATAGTGGTAGGGTGGACGCTCCAGTGATGCTGCTTCAAAATAACGACTCCCCAGAGTAAGTCAAACTAATTGCTCCCCAGTGCTTCCTGAGGCTCCAAGTCAAGATAGCACATCCACATTAATGGAGCCCATCTGGAACTAATTTTGAGGCGTCCCCATAGTGGGGACATGCTATTTTGATTTTGTTATTTCAGGAGTTATTAAATCGATCTGAGTTATTTTGCAATCATTTCCTAGTGTAGGTATGCCCATAGAGACCCTTTAACTATCTCTTAAAACACAGACCGCAAACGCTTGGCAGAAACAAAGCGATGCAGGACAAATTTGCTTCGGAAATAAAGTATCAATTGAATATTCATTCCATTAATATGTACAATCAGTATGTTCCTAAGGAGAGTGTTTTGGTATTGAATAATATAATGGGGTATAGAGAAATAAAGTGACTTTCAAATGAACAATATACCTATCAAATATTCATTCCATTAATATGTACAATCAGTATGTTCCTAAGAAGAGTGTTTTGGCATTGAATAACATAATGGGGTACAGAGAAATAAAGTGACTTTCATATGAACAATATACCTACAGTGCAATGCACCTTGAATTGTTATAGCCCTATTGGTTCGCATTCTGGAAAATGCCCTGATATCTCAGAGAAATATTTTGGTGATTTTTGCATTGTGAATCAGGAATCTAATATGAGCGTTAACACTCCTTGCATTAGTGCAAAATTCATTATATGAAATCCCAAACCACTGCAAAGGCACCTGGCCTCTGTGTTAATTACAATTTCTAAACTCAACCCTGGCTCACAGACCGGCTACATCAGCCACCGCTTCACGTGGAGCAAAACCCCCAAACCTACTCAATTTGGAAAAAAATAATCACATGGAACTTGGAGGTTTCAACTGAATTTTGGCATTTCCTCAGACCCAAGATATGTCTACACTACAGGGTTTTCCGGACATCGGTAAACCACTTTCTACGAGGAAGAACACCTTTTCTGAAAGAGCTCTTTCAGAAAAAGGTGTGTGTGGATGGGGAAGAGGGAGTTCTTTTGGAAGAAGAGGAAAGAGGAAAAAGCACAGGTCCCCAGGTGGCCACTCCATCCATAGTAATCACAGATGTGAGAGAGCGTCAATTCAGTATGGACGCTATCTGCCGAAAAAGCAGGTCGCTTTTTCAATGCCCTTTGGCAGTGTGGATGCTCTCTTTCGGAAGAAGTTTTTTCAGAAGATCTCTTCCGGAAAAGCTTCTTCCTAAAGAAGCCTGCAGTCTAGACAAAGCTGCTAGGTCCAAAGGGGAACTCATCCAACTCAGACTAGAACAGGATCCAAACAAAAGCCCGGGCCCTGAATCAGAACCATCACCAATTATGAGGAAGGTTAGACATGGATCTGAACTTTAAGGCCCAGCTCTCATTTACACCGAAGTTTGCAGGAACCCAGTGAGCTGAAACAGATGAGGTTCCTACAGCTTTTTGACCAAGATGCTTGAAATCCAAACTCACAAAGGATGTGAAAACTTGCTTACTGCCCCACGTGTGCTTGTTTTGGCTTGACTCAGAACTTCCAGCAGCCCGGGAAAACATATTAGACCATGTCAGAATAATGAATGGGTGCGAAAGCAGGTACCTCTGCAAGCGAGAGTCATTCGTTCTCGTCTGCTTACTCCTCGAGTCATCATAAACCTCTAATTGGTAGCATCACACTTCATTTGCAACATCTTTAAAAAGTGATTTACAATTTGTTTTGCAGAGTCCACGGGCTGCTTTATGGCTCTATTTGTTTGCGGAGGAGCATCATGGGGCGTCTGGGAAAGCAGCCCTGAAAATGCGCAGCTGCTATATGGTGTCTTTATGTGGCCTTTAATTATTAATTTACCGCACTGATGATCTAAAGTGCTTTGAGAGGTGGGACAGCGAGACACGGCAAGATTCCATGCACAATCTCAAGGAACCGGCTTGCAAACCGATAGCAGCGTGTGGCCCTGGCTCTTTGGTGACTGTAGAGCCAGGGTCTCCATATAAGGGCATGTTTCGACTCGAGACACGGCTACAGGGCTTGATTTAAAATAGACTCATAAAGTGGCAAACAAACCCAGTCCGCTCTGTTGACAGGCTTAAAAAAAAAAAAAGATTCTATACACATGGGCTTATGGAAACTGAAATTAAATTGTTTTCATAGTCGTTATAAATGTCAGTGACACATAAAGATGAAAAACTGCCCATTGAAGTTAGAGGCTGTCAAATAAATACATGAAACCTCTGAAAGTGCAGAGTCTCTTGGAGTCAGCAAAGCTTTAACCACCGGTTGCTATGCAACGTGAGTAACATTCAATGAAGAACAGCTCAGTAATGCACCCTGAATGTGGAAAATACCGGGTTGCAATATTTATGGATTGCTATTTATTCAGGCATTTCTGCAGGCTGTTGACAAACCTTGATAAAGCAAGGGCTGGGGTGTCATTAACATCAGATTTGTTCCTGTGAAGATCAGCCAATGGGTGGTGAATAGACCCGGGATAAACTGTGTGGGACGGTCCTACAGGTCACGGGGTTGCCAGAAAACGAGGGCTCGTCCCAGTTAGCCTCTGTTTGCCTGGAGTGAGATGTGTTTTGTTTTCGCCGTGAAGAGCACAGAATCATAGAAATGTGGGGCTGGAAGGGACCATGAGAGGTTGTCAAGTCCAGCTGCTTGCGCTGAGGGCGAATCACAGAAACATGGACCATCCCTGACAGATGCATGGCCAACTTTTTCTTAAAAACCTCCCACTATGGGAAGTCCACAATGTCACTTGGAAGCCTATCCCAGAGCTCAACTGCCCTGAGAGTCAGAACATTTTCCCTAGTGTCTAATCTAAACCATCCTTCCTGCAGATTTACCCCTTTACTTCTTGTGTTCCATGTCCATTAAGGTGGGATCATTTATCATTGTCCTCTTAACACAGTGGTCTCCAACCTTTTAAAGCACAAGACCACTTTTTGAATTTAAGTGCAATCCAGGATCTACCTCAAACCAGCGGCGGATATAGGGCAGGGTGGGCGGGGCGGCTGCCCCAGGCCCCCCACTTCAATAGCCCATGCGCACGCGCTACTACCTGTCGGCTGTGGCCATGGCGCATGCGCGAAATTGTGCTGCCCTGGGCCCCGCAAAACTCTCATCTGCTCCAAGTACTCAAACCCAAGTACTCTTGCCCCGCCTCCTGCTCCGCCTCTTCTCTGAGGCCCCTCCCCCACCACACCCTTTTTCTGAAGCTACATCCTGCTCGCTCTATCTCCCGCTTCTCTATCCTCACTCACTTCCACCCGGCTGCCCCAGAATCGAGGTAATGTGCAGATGTGCCGCACCAGTAGAAACCAAAAACCTAGATATACTATATATTTCTAAAAAATTACCACGGGGATAACGACTCCAGCCACGACATGTTGGCCTTTTAGAACTCACTGCTCAAAGAATTAAATGTAAGCCCAGGGGAGAAACAAAAATGATGAAGTGTATCACGGTCAAACCCTGAAAAGAACACCCTTGGAAAGAAGTAAAAGAAGTAACAACTCAAGTATGTGCTGGTTCAGGAGGTGAGTGTGTGTGTGTGAGGACAGAGGTTGGCCTTGCCCCTTTAAATATGCTGAGCATGCTCAGACATGGGAGCAGCTGTCAGCTAGCTCCCTCCATCCTGAGCCTTGACATGTCCCCATCTCTGTGGAGATGGGGTACAGAGGTGAGGGGGAGAAGGAAACCCTGGCATCAGTGCCCCCTCCTCCTCCACCTTCCCCACCCAGCACAGCAAGCAATGGTCTCAAGTTGTGGTGGGAGAGGTCCAGGTTGGATATTAGGAAAAACTATTTCACTAGGAGGGTAGTGAAGCACTGGAATGGGTTCCCTAGGGAAGTAGTGGAGTCTCCATCCCTAGAGGTGTTTAAGTCTCGGCTTGACCAAGCCCTGGCTGGGTTGATTTAGTTGGGATTGGTCCTGCCTAGAGCAGGGGGCTGGACTTGATGACCTTCTGAGGTCTCTTCCAGCTCTATGGGTCTATGATTCTATGATAAGCAGGCGGCTCCCCAGAAGGAAGGGGTAGTTCCAAGGAGCAGGAGGGCAATGGGGGAAGGGGCGGCTGAAAAGCTGGCTCTTGACAGCTTCCCAGCCAAACCAGGAAGTATCACCTGGCAGAAGCTCCAGGGTCTACCAGTAGATCCCCGATCTCCTGGTTGGTGACCACTTCCTTCACATATTTGAAGACTGTTAGCAGGTCCCACCTCAGTATTCTCTTCAAAACTAAACATGCCTCGTTTTCTTTTTTTAATCTTTCCCAATAGGTCAGGTTTCCCAAACCTTTGATCAGGTTTGTGGCTCTCCTCTGGGCTCTCTCCAGTTTCTCCATTTCTTTCCTAAAGCAGGGTGCCCCAAATGGACACAATTCTCCAGCTGAGGCCTCTCCGAGTGTCTTACGTAGGACACTCCTGTTAACGCACACCAGAGTGATATTAGCCCCAAATAACTGGAAACCCAAACATCTCCCACATTGCCAAGGGTACAGAGCTGCAATCTGGCATTACATTCACAAAAATGATTGACCACGTGCAAAGCCAACATGTTCTTTATCTGCACGCAGGGTAACAGGAAGCATTGGACACCCAGGGCTTAGTTTTCCACTTCCTGTACAATGGTTTTTACACTGATGGAGGTCTCTCAACTTCAGGGGAGTTGCTCCTGTCTTACACCACTGCTAGGGGAGAAATCAGACCCACGTCATCTTTTAAAGCCATTCCAGCTGCAGAAATGCGGATAAGAAAAACTAAAGCAGAGTGTACGACGATGAGGCCAGTGTTCGGGTTACTCAGCTGGTTTATTGTGCTTTCCCCTCCTTCCCCCTACTCATTCCTTGTTGCCGCACTGCCCATCACCATAGCCAATAGTCATTTGAGTCTCCCTTGCTGGTTGCAGGCATGGCTGCTGTCAGCAGTGGAGTAGGGGGACTCTCCCGAGTCCCAACCCAGGGCCCTAAGGCAGGGAGAACTCCTCCCTGGCCGGCGGATGGGGTAGTGACCCCTAAATGCACCCGCTCTCGAGTTCCACAGCTCAGCCCTGGGCCACTTCCTACTCCCTGTCCGCAGTCTGTCCTAAACTCCCCAGGGCCCCGGGCTCCCGATCTGTACCTTCCCCTCCGGCCTCCCTCCGTCCACCGCACCGCTTGGCTTATCAGCTTCCCTCTTCTCCGCTGCCACCAAGAGTCGCCTCCCGCCCTCCCGCCAGAGAGAGCTGCCTTCCCCGTCTGAGGCATTAGTGCCAACTTTAAACGTCCCACCTTCCCGGCCGGTGACGTCATCACCCGCCGTCTCCTGGTCAGAGCATCTTGTGCTGATGGCGCCGGCGTTCGCCTCCGCTCCGGCTCTTCTCTCCCCCCCGCGCCGAGCCGGAGCGTCCTCGCCGACCTCTTCTCTGTCGGCGGCAGTAACTGGGGGCCTCTCCGCCCGGGCTTCCCCTTTCCTTCCTTTAGTGCGGGGTTGCTTCACCCCGTCACACAGAGGCTTTGGCTGCCATTCTCCCATCACCCATGTAGATCCACTGCTGGGATCTGTAATTCCAGGGAGTGACAACATCGCAGGAATCTCATCCCAGCACCTCACTATTCTGTGGTGGATACTTACCGTAAAAGGCATGGCTTTACCTTGCAGAAGAGAAAAGCAATGGGGCATCCAATTTACGGGGAGACAGAAAAAGCTCTGGAGTAGAGAAGGAGAAATCTGCCTTCCTGGCAGCAAGAGGATGAGGAAACCCAAAGAACAGAATTGAGTCTTAGTTGGGGTTTTTATATTGCTCTATAGTAATGAGAAAAAGGAAAAGGAAAACTAGCTCTTCGGATGGTGCTTTGATTATGAGAAAGTAAATGAACAGATTTAAAGAGCTCTTGTCTAGTAGATCCATATTAATAGAAATGCTGTTATCTCCTTATGCACAGACTAATTTTACATTTGAGATGTGGTAGGATTTTATAAATATTGATGATGAACAACTTGCAGCTGACAAGATCTGGGCCTTTTCTCCAGCTCATCACTTTGCCCGTACTGTAACCCCTTTCCTCTGCTTTTCTTTTTAGGCCCTGCCCTTTCATCGGTGTCTTCTTCTGCTTTTCAAAACATCTGGCATGGTTTGGAGTCTGTCACGATTCACATAAACAGTTGCGACTAGTGGTAGTTTTCAAGATGGCATTCAGTTAATCAACAAGCAAACCATGCCAAGGTAATGGTGGGTTCAACATAGCTGAGCCAGTCTGTCTGTCTCTCCGTTCAAGAATTCCCCCTTAAGAGCTAGGACCACTAGATTCCATTTATTATGACTTAAAGCAGTGCATGGATTTGGTTGTGCCAGGACAATGGGCTATGCCTGGAATGGGATTGCTTCTCAGAAAACCATACAGAAAAGAGACTAAATCACCAGGCAGGTAAAAGGGGCTTGTAGGAGGTAGGGCCCCTTGTTTGGGACTGCCCCAGTCCTGAGCCTTCCACCCTCCAGGCTCCCTTTAGGGAGGGTAGGGAGATGAAGCTCCCTCTTGGATTCATATCTGGACATTGGTGGCTGTTCTCCTTTGTCAGGGAGGGAGGGGAAAGTACACAGTTTGCTGCATTCCTCACTCTGGCTGGGAAACGCAGGGGGCAGACAAGCTGTGCACTTTGCTCTTGTTCCCTGAAGGGTCAGGAAGGGGAAGAGCAAGCAATTCTGGTACAAATCTCACGGGAGGGAGAGCTTCACACACAGAGCACACAGAGTCCCCTGCTCAGAGCTCCTCTTCACTACTCAGACCCTCACTCCTGCACCACCAGCCTACCTCAACCTCCCCTGCTCTGAGCCCCTGAGCAATGCTAGGTGAATATGCAAGTAAATAAATATATTTCTATCACACCCTCTTTGTTTAATCCTTTTTTAAAATAAAAAAAAAATCCCTTATCTTACAGCCGAAGAGTTCACTGGGTGAAATTAAATGGAAACACATTTAAATAAATATAAAAGGGAATTTTCTGTTCTAGGATGGCACTCAGACCAAAAGCTTAGTAAATGTCAATAAAAAGATTAGACAATTTTTAGCCTTTCTGGTTTAACTACAGCTGCTATTGCTGCTCCCATTTGAGATATAAATGTCATTTACTTCCGTACCAAATTTGGACTTTTGGACTGGTCACGGGGCTGGCTTATACATACCAGATGCGTTCATTTGCAAGGTACACTAATGCTTCGCAGGATATGGCTGAGGGTCCTTTAAATAAGATATTTCACACATGGTGCCACCTACTGGCTGAAGAGTATGTTGCAGTGTAGCACCCCCCCCCATCTTCAAAAATCTCAGAGGGGGAGCCATGTTGTTAAGGAGTGTCTACACAGTAGGGCTTAATTCAAAATAAGCTACTCAAATTGAGCTACGTCAATTGAGAAGCTTATTTCGAAATAGCATTTCGAAAGTAGGAGCATCTACACAACACTTATTTTGAAATAAAGCACTGTTCCTCAGACTTCCCTTACTCCTAGTACAACGAGGGATACAGGTGGTGGAGTATTTCAACATTATTTAGAAAGAACTGCCTGTGTAGACACAGACTAGGTTATTTCAAAATAATGCAAGTGACTTCGAAATAACGTTGCTGGGGAGACATACCCCTAGTCTGTAACTTTAAAACCAACGAGTAGTCCTGTGGCACCTTAGAGACTAACAAAAATAGCTAGAGTATCATGAGCTTTCATGGCCAAAAGCCACTTCTTCAGATGAGATGATTTTGATTGATCATCGTGAGTGACTCAAGATCATCTCATCTGAAGAAGTGGCTTTTGCCTGCAAAGTTCATGTTACTATATATATATATTTGTTAGTCTCTAAGGTGCCACACAATTACCCTCTACTATTATGTTTTACATTCCAACCAATTACAACCATTATACCATTGTCTTTGATGTTCAGTAGGTATCAGTAGGTTAAGTCTCACTCGTGGGTTTTCTAGTTACACGACTGGAATGGATAACTTTTGATCATCTAGCTGTTAATTGGTTGCAGCGACTCACTGTGTTCAATATGGAGCCCTTGAGTCTTCTTCGTCCATCTGAAGAGTTTGCTCTGTAGATTATTCTTTGGGAGGAACAAACTGTAGGTTTTGATCACACGTGATCTGAGCAATGAATTTGTGAAGTTCTTCCACCTTTCTTACTAGGTTCATCATGGCGTTATGCTGCATTTGAGAAGGCAGCTGGTCTTTGATTGCATGCACTTCGTGTGCACACCTTTTGTCTATGTAAGTTGTTTCCCGTTGTGAACCTGCCCATGAAGTTCAGCACAACTTGAGGGCAAGCCAGAAATGTGTCAGGTGACTTCCGCTCTGTAAGAGGTGGAAGACGATAGTCAATCCCTTCTGAGATGACTGTGATATCAGCTCTCCTGAGCCAATTTTAAAGTCATTAGTCTTGCCATGAATATTCCATTTCACTCTCTAGGGAGACTCCATGTCATCACAAGTGATACTTGCCAGAAACAGTGGCTCTTGATTGTCTGTAATATGAGTCAACTTCCTGCCTACTTTGGTATGGTAAACAGCTGCAAAAATGACCATATTTAAGCATGTACTGAACTATGCATCTCTGACTACATGTACCATTTCTTGGGAGATGCATTTTCCACACGTTATGCATGTAGGCTGGAACTGGTCCCACATAGCCTGGGAGATCTTTCTCCTTGCCCAAGGGGTTTTATGACAATGATTTTTAACACTCAAGTGTATGTTTATAGCATCTAAGCTAGTGTCAGATTTTACAAGTTGCTCCTGCCTTTTGTTCTGTTGGTTGTTCTGTTTGTATAACTGTGGCTAGGGTTAAATCTTTCTTCAGTTGTAGCTGCTATGAAAGGTTTCTATCTGGTATTCCAATAAGTAATATCTCTCATATTTTCATATCTTGCATTCCCCCAAATCAGTTTGCAGTCAATGTATGCAGAGGTCTTATAAAACATACATTTTCTTTGGGTTCTTGAATTACCTGGTGCAAACATGTTCTTTCATAAACCACATATCTCTGAGTTCTAATTTATGCATCAAACATAGACAGAACCCTTTCATCATCATCTCTGTGACTGTCTTCAGTAAAGTCAAAGGATTTAAATATAAGCGTTGCTTGCTTCCCGACAGCATAAAATAAAGATGATACCTGTATATCTACAGTTTCTTTGTGCAGCTAGTTAGCAATGTGAAATCTTCTTTGTTCTAATGGGTGAATGAGAGGTGAGCAGCAAGATTTCTGAGGAAGGGCTATTGTCCTTGCTCTAATTCGGTACTGCTTTGGCTTCATTCGGGATCTTGACTGGGAACCGAGTTAGCTATGACAGTTCTGGAACAGGTGCTAAACATCTGGGCTGTAATCTCTCAGCTTCTTCATGACTATCCTGACCTCGCTGGTAAGTCTGACTTGTCAAATGCATTAGCCACTACAAAGGACTTCCATGGCAACGTGATGGGCTGGAGGCAGAGTGACAAAATATAGAGGATTCATCAGCTCTTATGGAAAATGTTCATTGATATCTGCCAGAATTTTACGTATGCACACTGATGGCCTGGTTAAATGGCATTCCCACCATTTGGGAACATAAACACAGCTACACTGGAGTAATTATCACTGTATCTGAGCACTTCATAGCTGATCTAGTTACCCTCACCTGTAAGGGAGGGAAGCATACTCTTTGTGTTGCTGGAGAACAGACGCACAGAGAGGGGAAAAGACGTGCTGAAGTCTGCAGCAGACCAAAGAAGTGAATGGGGTCTTCCGAGTTCCAGACTAGCTCTCTCACCACAAGACCATCCTATCTCAGGGTCAATGCCTGGTTTCTGACTGAAGGCATTGCATTTAGGGCACCTATGTATGGGCTGAGACGAGAGAATTCCACCCCTGTAAGTTTGTATAGTAGTATCCATCATTATATAGCATATTGTAGTCACCCCCCTAACCTATACATAGGCATGGAGCACCAGCAAACCCACTCCAAACCCAAGTATGCAACATGGAGATCTGAGACATCTACTGTTGTCTGTCCCCAAGCTTTTCCTCTCGTCCATTTGTCCATATCCCAATGGTGCTATAGCAGCGTGCAACCATGGAACCCAACTCCATGGCATGTAACGGATAAGGAGCCACCCAGCACAGCTTGTGCCCCCTGCACTGTAAGTTAAGGGTCTGTAACAAAATCAGGAGGCCTGAAATCTAGTGAGCAAGACTCTGGCTCAGTGAAACTACAAGCAAGAAAGAGGTTTAGCTAAAGAGAAATAGTATAAGCAGGGTCAAGCATGAAGAACACCAAAAGGTGCCAGGCACAGACCGTAAAACACATTCCAGAGGTGTTGTAACAGAGCACCTCATTAAGAAACATCTTGGTACCAACCGCCTCTCCACCAATAACATACATA
>JANRFK010001605.1:5501074-5516684 GCA_030068395.1 Apalone spinifera | reverse complement strand
GGGAGGGGGGGCAAGCTAGAAGATGTTGAGTGCTCCAGCCCCACGGAAGGAGGGTGGGGGGACTAGAGGACCAGTTGGGGTTCCCCAGTGCTGGGGGAAGGGGGAAGCCCTGAGCCTCAGGGGCTAGTTCCAGGCAAGCCAAGGGTCACATCTGGCCCCCAGGCCTTAGGTTTCCTACCCCTACTTTAGACCTACTCAGACCTGCTCACGGAGGGGGGGAGAGGGGATATTGGAGTCACCTGGGTTTCAGCAATTCAAAGGGACCCGGCACTCTGGCCACCACTGATGCTGCAATTGCCACTATGGTGTCAGGCTGCATGCTCTGGGCAGGGGCAAGGGCTGGGGCCCCTTCCAGTCTTGACCCTTCCCCTTCTGGGAGCATGGAGCCCCCATCCTCCACCTTGCTCAGGGGCCTGCGGAGGCTGTTGGCTCCTCTGGATCTGATACAGTAGCTCCAGGCTGATGTAGTCTTAAATGACTGCAGAAGAGCTTTATTTCTAATTCACCACTTGATTATTAAAAGCCTCTTTCCTGAATTGTTTATTTTTCATTTCATGGTTGAGTTACTTAAATTCTACCATTTCAATCCCACTTTTATCCCACTCACGGTGCCGCTTTCCTTCATCCCCTTCTAAGCCTCGTTTTCAAGCCACATCACACACCATCCATGGTCTCCAACGCCAGATGCTTAGTATATATTTTTTCACCCAAGGTATTATACTAAACTCAAGCATATCCCCTGGCCACAGCTGTTGAAAGAGCAAACGTCTTCAGTACCGAGCGAATGCGAAGGTGCTTTGCTCTTTTCAGCTCTGAGAGTCCGATCCTGGTCCCATCAGAGTCAATGGGAAGAGTACCAGAATCAGTCATGGAATCATAGAAGACTAGAACTGGAAGGGACCTTGAGAGGTCATTAAGTCCAGTCCTCTGTCCTCACGGCAGGACCAAGCACCATCTAGATCATCCCTGATATATGTCTGTCTAACCTGCTCTTAAATATCTCCAGTGATGGGGATTCCATAACCCCCGTAGGCAATTTATTCCAGGCTTTAATTACCCTGAGAATTAGGAAGTTTTTCCTGATGTCCAACCTAAACCTCCCTTGCTGCAATTTAAACCCATTGCTTCTTGTCCTATCATCAGAGGCCAAGGAGAACAATTTTTTCTCCCTTCTCCTTGTGACGCCCTTTCGGGTATTTGAAAGTTGCTATCATGTCCCCTCTCAGTCTTCTCTTTTCCAAACTAAATACACTCAGTGATTTCAGTCTTTCCTCCTAGGTCATGTCTGCTAGAGTCTAGATCGTTAATCTTTTTTTTTTTGGTTGCTCTTCTCTGGACCCTCTCCAATTTCTTCACATCTTTCTTGAAACATGGTGCCCGGAACTGGACACAGTACTCCATTTGAGACCTAAATGGCACAGAATGTGGACTCTTAAAGCCCAGGAGCTGACTCTAAAGAAATAGAGGAGTGATGCCGGCTATACATTCAGAGGTAGGGATGATTAATACTGGAAGATTTGGGGGTACTACTCACACGCACATTATAGGATAAAGGATATTGTGACAAGATGGTGGCCTGAGACCCTGCTGGTGCTGGGGGGACGAGGGACCCAACCTGGTCCAGTTGGCTGCCTACCTGGTTCCATGTGGCTCCCAGAAGCAGCCAACTTGTCCTTGTGGCTTTTAGGTGGAGGTATGGATGGGAGGGGAGGAGGAGCTCTGTGTGTTGCTCCATTGGTCCTGCTTTGCAGCTCCCATTGGCCTAGAAGCACCTGAGCAGCTGAGGTGGGCCAGCCACCAGCCACTGTAGAAGTCACGGAGGACCTGAAAGTCACAGAATCCATGACTTGTGACAGATTTGTAGCCTCATAAGCCAGGCCTGCTTGGTGTGCTGCTCTGCCCCCTCTAGTGGGGGCTAGACTCACTAGGGATTAATATACCAGCTATAGCCATGGTTGAGAGATCTGGGTCTTTTCGCTCCAGCTGTAAAGGCTCACGCGTTAAGACCACAAAGTCCCAAGTTCAATCCCTACTCCCTATTACACGTGGGATCGTGGTAATGGTTGGTTCTAGTCCCAGATTCAAGTTGACGGGTGTGCCAGCTGCCATTCTCTCAGGTGAAACTGAAGGAGCAATTTATGATGTGAGATAGGAGAGATCCTAGAAGCCACCACCCAAGGCAAAAGTGAGCTAGGGACTGTGTGGCAAGCTCTGTTTGTGGGGGTATGTGAGAGGGAAGGGGGGCACACCTGCACTGGGATAATGGTATTTAGAGCACAGGGTGGGCTGCAAGTAGGTTTAGAAACTGTGAGCATTAGGACAATTTCCTGCTGTGGTTTTTTCCCCTACTATGTTCAGAGAATCAGGATTCTCTCTTTAACTAATCAGGAGTTCCCCAAAATATAGACCTGACTCCTATCATCCATTTTTTCCTCTGAATGGAAGCAGTCCTGTGTGGTCCCATGCACTGGTTTACCACTCAAGCCAACGGGGAAACAGCATCGTCAGTCATTTTTAAAGAGCTCCTGCCCTTTATTTTGCCCTCTGTTATGAAAGGCCTTGCTTTCGAAGAAGCAGCAGAGTTAAGGAGCATTGGGGCGGATGAGAAAACCGGAATGATTGACACATGAATGGAGAAGCTCTCTGATCTGCGAGCCTCAGCCTCATCATGTCAGTGACAGCGCTGGGAACAGGGGACAGAGGAAAGGGAAGCTGTAATATCAGAGGAGGCGGATATTGTGGGTTTACATAGTGCCCTGGGATGCCTGAGTGTGATGGGTGAATCTACACAGGAGCGGCCCTGGGCCAGATTCGGAAAGCTGCTCAATAGTTTGGATGCTCTTCTGAAGTTTACATGAACTTCCAGGATTCCTGGGGGGCTGGAGATCTCATGAGAACAGATGTTCTGATGGCATGGAACAAGTTGTGGGTAACAGCCTCTGTCTTGGTGTTTTGGCCCTGTCCCTGCTCATGCTGGGAGGTACAGAAGCCACGCAAATGACAGGGAGGGAGAGAAGATAAGAAGCGAGGGAGGAATAAACCACATGCATCCCATGGGCAGGGCATTGCAGAGGCCCAATGCACGTGGCTTAGGGATCCTGCTTCTCCGATGGAGGATCTGGTTCTGTGCGTCTAGGTTCTCCCCTCCACCTCTCGTCCCCAAGCTCTGATGAGAAGACCGGGGAAAGGAAACAAGCATGGATCGATCCAGGGATACCTGGAGTCTGCAGACAACCTGCAGCAGCAGAAGTGATGGCCACTTGAGTCAGGGTTTAAAACTAATAAGCAAAAGTTCTTCTTCACACAGTGTATAGTCAACCTGTGGAGCTCCTTGCCAGAGGAGGCTGTGAAGGCTAGAACTATAACAAAGTTTAAAGAGAAGCTAGATAATTTCATGGAGGTTAGGTCCATAAAAGGCTATTAGCCAGGGGATAGAAATGGTGCCCCTGGCCTCTGTTTGTCAGAGGCTGGAGACGGATAGCACGAGACAAATCACTTGATCATTGTCTTCGGTCCACCCTCTCTGGGGCACCTGGTGCTGGCCACTGTTGGCAGAGAGGATACTGGGCTAGATGGACCTTTGGTCTGACCCGGTACGGCCGTTCTTATGTTCTTATGTACTGGCCCCATGCCCATCAGCAGATCAGAGTAGACCTCTTCCTTGGTCTCCCTCCCTACTCATCTTCTGCAGCTCGCGGGAAGATGGGAGACACTGCGCCTGCTGTCAACACTGCGTGTGGGTCGGAAAAGGAGCCACCGATCTGCCTTCTGCTGGAGTAGAAGTCATGGGAACCTCTATCCTTCTCCTGCTCTCTTGGAAAGATGGTGAAGAATGATTGAGACACACATCCAAACGCAGAAAGCCCTTGGCCATTTGTCCCCCAGGATACTTATTGCCTCAGCAACAGAACACCACATGTGATCAGGGAGGGGAAAATATATGCAAGCCCCCTGACTGGAAAAGTCCTGGCTGCTGTGCCAACAGCTGTCTGCACCATGTCCTTGCACGAGAACGCCCCGCTGCAGCATGTTATGCCTTGCCCAGTCAAAAGAGATGGGGATGATTTATGCAGACGCTTCCTGGAAATGAGGAGGCGGAGGACTTGCAAAATGTGCAAATTTACACATGGAAGTCAAATGTAGTCAAGGGGATTCTCCATTTCATTGAGCCTATAATGTGTGTACATGAATCCTCAAGTGCAATATTGAAATGGTAATGCGTTCTGGAGCATTTTAAGTGACTGGTTTTCCTTCAGCGACGAGCAAATGGCAGAGAGCTGTCAGCAGAAGAAACCAAGTGCAACCTCGCGGGGTGACGGCTGGAGTGATTTCCTAGCGCGGCGGTTTGCAAACTTTTTTTTTCCTCGGGACCCAGTTGAAGACAATTGTGATGCCGCGACCCAACGTAATTTGACTAGAGTGTGGGCCCCGGGTTGGGGATGAGTTTGAGAGCTCCAGCTTGTGGGGGAGGCAGGGCTGGGGGAGGAAGGGCTCACCTCAAGCGGCTCCCAGGCAGTGGTGCAACAGGATGGGGAGAGGGGGCTAAGGCAGCTTCCTGCCTCGCCTGGCATCGCAGACCAGGCTGTGCCCCAGAAGCAGCCAATGGGACTGCAGACCTAGTGCTCAGGGCGGAGCAATACGCAGAACCCTGTGGGTCTCCGTCCACCTAGAAACTAGGTGTGTTGCCAGCTGCTTCTGGGGCGCAGCGCAGTCTGTGATGCCAGGACAGGCAGGAAGCTGCCTTAGCCCCGCCCCCCTACTGCTCACCTGATCCCCCTGCAGCAATGAGACCCAGCCCCCGACATTCCCCCGCCCTGTCCTGGGTCGTGCCCTGTGGTTTGAAAACCCCTGCCCTAGAGTTAGGCAAGCCAGGTTTTTTATGCTGGGCGTCCTCCCAGTCATGGTGCCGGATAGCAGAGCCCAATGCGTGTGAATAGAAATATGATGAAAACTGGGCAGCAGCAACGGGAGATGTAGGATTCAGTGATGTCTAATACAAAGATCACAGCATGAACACACGGGTCAGGGAGCTGCTGCAAAGGAAGCCTTTGACAAGACCTGCCAGGCAAGCATTAAGCTGTAATGTACTAGCTAGTTTGTACCCTCAGCAGCTCAGCGCCACATTCGGCTCACACACTGGTTTTCACAAACGCAATGGACCCTTTTTAATCTGGACAGCTTTCATTGCCCGCGTCTGACAGAGCGGTAGAAATAAAGTGAGACCCTCACATGATCTGTCTATTTAGGGTTTTCCTCTAGGCCCTGTCCGTGTATCACCAAAGCATGACTCAGGGTACGACCACAAGGTATTCTGGAAAAATTCCGCCGCGTCCAGGGAACACGTTTTTTTTTTGCGGCAGTGCAAACGCACTCTTTCGGAAGCCCTGTCTTCCTCATTCCATGAGGAAGAAGGGAGCTTCCAAAATTTGGCCCAGTGTAGACGGGACAAATTTTGGAAAAGCCTCTTCTGAAAAAAAAAATTGAAAAAAAACTGTAGTGTAGATGTAGCTTCAAACATTGCCTTCCATGTAGCTACTCTTTCACGTAAGGCCTATTGACGCAAGCAAGGCTCCGGCGCCAAGATCTGGAAAAGAGGCACATGGAGAAGTGTGGACAGAGGAAAGCTGATCCAAATGCATTTATAACAACGCTGGGCGCACTGCTTGCCATAAGACACCTTAAACTGCAATCCTCAGCCCTTGTATTAGCCAGACAGGCCGAGTGCTAACAGGAAGGATGTTACTAAGAGGGATCCAGTAGATAAAAAAAAAATCATTGTGACATGCTGGTTGTAGGCAGAAGCTGCAGGAAATTCAAGGGTGGTGTCTAATATTCACTGGGAAAATTCTTTAAAACGTAGTATCCATTTTTAAAATTTCAATGCCCGATGTTTTTTGGTCCCCGGAAGAATTAATCTGTGAAAGGCTATTAAGAAAACCATCCATAGGATCCAGGTTTGCACTCCAGCCAGGCAAGATGATAGAACTGAAACAGCCTTTGCGTAGAGAGAGTCTCATCCAAGAGACTTCTTATGCAAAGAGGTGTGCTCCTTCCACAATGGGACCCTTTGTGAACCTTAGAACAGCTATCCTGGATCAGAGTACAGGTTAAACCTCTCTAGTCAGGCCCTGTCTGGTCCCGCAACCTCTGTGGTCCGGCATGATTTTAGTGAGCTGGATGTTCGCTTACCATGGGTGTGGTCACGTTTCCTGTGGTCCCAAAAAGTTTGTTTACAGCCACCGGTCCTGGCTCTCAGTATTCTGGGCTGTTCTTTAGCTCTAATTTACCCCAAATGTCTTCTAAGAGCCCAGTAAGCAGTAGAAGTGTTGGTAATGCTGCTAGACAATAATGGGCTTCCACGGTTCAGCAAATTCTCAGGTTTGGCACTGGTCAGGTCTCACGGGTGCCAGACTAGAGCGGTTCAACCTATAGTGGGCTTTCTAGCAAGAAGCCTCTTTCTAACTATGACCAATAACAGATGTTTCAGAAGAAGACGCAAGAAAGCTTGGAGTAGGCAACTATGGGATGAACTGACCCAGCAAGGGAAATTTCTTCCTCACATTCTCAGTTGTGCCCTGTCCACTGCTACAGTGGAGCGAGGGAATCTTGCAGCGTTACTGCCTATAATATATGTAAGGCTGTTGACAGAGAGGTTCAAGATTCAGACAGGTCAGCGTGACACATTTCACAAGGCTCAAATGACTTAAGAGAAACAGACAGGTTTCTCATGGCTGCGAGATTGCAGTCACTTGCATGTAACTCATCCCATCTCTTCCCCAAGAAGTGCAAATTAGAAACAGGAAGGTCTGACACACAGTCACCATTCCTTAGCGCTAGGGAGACTGTTTCAGCCAAAGGAGAGTGGTTGTCCTCTTTAAAAGTGACAACAAACCAGCTTGACCAAGACCTGTAGTGGAAGAAAATCCAGACTATGACCCTCAGGTCTGTAAGGGTTACAGGAGAAGCCACACGCCTACACTCCAGCTTGCTTAGGTGAGAGGTATGAACCCTAGCCCCATGTGAGACTCCACCCCTGAGGTCTGATTTGCTGGGACCCAGAGTGGCTGATTGGCCCTCAGACCCTACTTAAGCCAGCAGCAGGAACCGGAAACTGAACAGCTGGGCTCTGCCCTGCTCCAGGTCATATGCCTTGTGCTTCCTGGAACTCTGGTATCTTCTCACTCATGATTCAAGTTTTTCTCCCACCTCTTATCCCTGCTGCCCTGACCTGGCTTGCCTCCGATTCTGACATGAGCCTCTGGTCTCCAATTCGTTTCCTGCTTCTGATCTCCCAATACCCTCAACTTGCAGCCCCGGGCATCCTGGCTCCAGCTACTAGGACTAAGGACTCTGTCTCCAACTACTACGCCTGGCTGCTCATGACCCAACGGTGACACTGCCGGAATAAGGACGCTGGATGAGACCCCCTCAATGGAAAACTCTATAGGTCAAAAATTGTTGCTACCCCCGGGGGGAAAGAAAAATCTATTCCCGCATCTTGTGGTGCAATACAGCTTGTCAAAACCCGGTCTCTAAAAAGGTGGGGCAGTCTCAAAGTTAAGGCATGTCACACCAAACAGCTATGCATGTCCGTGTGCCTAGCTCGGTCCATCCCACCGGGACAACACGTTTCTCTGGCATCTGAGCAGGAGGCTCAGAGTTGGTCAGTGATGACTCGCTTGTGCTGGATTCCCCGGGGCCCATGTTCACATTTTGGATCAACTCCACCAAATCGTGTCCCTTATGCTCGTTTGCACCCTCATAGAATCACACACTCTAGAACTGGAAGGGATCATCAAGTCCTGTCCCCTGCCCTCATGGTAGGACCAAGCACCATCTAGATCATCCCTGACAGGTGTCTGTCTAACCTGCTCTTCAATATCTCCAGTGATGGAGATTCCACAACCCCCCTACGCAATTTATTCCAGTGCTTAACCACCCTGGCGGTTAGGAAGTTTTTCCTAATGTCCAGCCTAAACCTCCCTTGCTTCAATTTAAGCCCATTGCTTCTTGTCCTGTCCTCAAAGGCCAAAGAGAACAATTTTTCACCCTCCTGCTTGTAACACCCTTTTGGGTATAGATGCGGGAATAGATTTTTCTTTCCCCCCGGGGGTAGCAACAATTTTTGACCTATAGAGTTTTCCATTGAGGGGGTCTCATCCAGCGTCCTTATTCCGGCAGTGTCACCGTTGGGTCATGAGCTATCCTGTCCCATCTGAGTCTTCTCTTTTCTAAACGAAACAAGCCCAATTCTTTCAGTCTTCCCTCATAGCTCATGTTTTCTAGACCTTTAATCATTCATTTGACTACTCATGCATGGACTAGTGCAGATGGGGCCTTCTGCTGTAACTTTTACAGCCAAAACGAGGGTTTCTCAATGCCCAGCAGTTCTCTGCCATCTAATAAAGCATTTCCGCTCTCTTATGCCCTGGAGTAGTTCTAACCTCAGCTTGACCTTTTATTCCTAGATTCTAAAATATACAGATATCAGGAAATGCAGCATCCTTGAGCCAGCTATACCACTTTGCTAACCTCATTGCTAGGCTCCTATCCTTATTGCGGTTGCAAGAATGCTATCTCAGGAAAGAGAAGAATATATACACAAAGCATGCTAAATAAGTACTGAAATGCCATCCGCAGGCATTTTCACCTGGGGCGGAGGGGAGTACACGTCTCTATTGCAAGAATGTGTTTTTATAAAATTACAGTTTCTCTCTGATTCTCCAGGGGAAAAATTAAATCACATGAAGAACTATTGCTGCAGAAAAATGTTCACCTGGAAGTTTGCTGAACATTATGAAAAAACAACACCTCCCTCCTCCTGTAAGTGTCTCTCTCTATCCCTGGTTCTGTTTCTAGCAAGACAAGAACAGGAGACAAATTCATTTGAGGTTCAATCTAGCACTTAATGAAGTCACTGGGAGTCATTTAATTGACTTCTGATTTACGCCAGTGTACGTAAGATCAGCCCCGCCCACTGCATTCGGCTAATGAACGCGTCGTAACAAGTGGGTTTGCGTGCTGTGTGTGTTGTTCTGAAACTACCTCAGAGTCAATCAACTCTTAAAGAGGGGGCAAAGAGGAAAATTTCACAAGGAAAGAAAAAGGAGTGCGGACCCGAAAGCGTAAAATATACACCCAGTGCTCCTCTACACAGTAACAACTCCAAAATATACAGCCCCAAGTAAATATACATTAATAAGGATACAGTTCAAAGTAAGTACACTTTTCAAAGGAGGCAATCTTATTTAGTGTAGATAATTATAAGAGCAAAATAAACCATCTTTCTTTCCCCATAAAAATGTTTTACACCACTCAATTAAAGCCTTTGAGATAAAATCATCTCTCTTGGGTGTTTTCCTTTGCTCTTCACTTTGTCGGAAGTCATTTCAATATTTTACTATCCTGCTAATAAAAAATACATAATGGCTTGTCAGGCAATATTATTTCCACCACCAGCTTGCTAGAAGGAGGAAATTTGTAGTGCTCGGTCACCTCATTTTACTTTGCAGAAAAGAGGAGGTGACCTAGCCGCACAAGGGGGGGACGGGAATCGATCCTCCCAATGAAATATACGAGGCTATTTGCTTAGGACTGACGCAGTGCCCTTGAGTAATTGGTGTAGACCAAGCTGGCGGTCACCTTCAGAAAAGCACAGGTTAGCTATTGCCTATCAGCCTGTTCAACTTGCTCCCCAAATCCCCTTTGCAATGTAAGAGGAGGAGAATCCACATCGTCCTACGCATCAATAAATCTTCGCTAACCATTTACACGCCAACAAAAAATCACCTGTTTAACTGGTTCCACATGAAACAGGGCATCAGTCGGCACCTGTTACTAAATATGGTGGTAAGTCTCCAATGATTTTATTGCCCAGCAATAGTGAAAAATAGAATCATAGAACACTAGAACTGGAAAGGACCTTGAGAAGTCATCAAGGACATCCCGGCAGGACCAAGCACAATCTAGATCATCCCTGTAGTTCAGCCAGGTGGTGGGGAATTCATGGGAGAAGTCTCACAGCTGACATGGCTTCAGCATGCCTTTTTTCCTCTTAGGTTCCCAAATCTCTGTACACCCACTTACTGACATGCACGTGAGGGTACAGGAGTCTAGGATGACACACTTGGGAGCCAGGAGTGGGTGTATGTTACCCCAGTTTAGATTTTCTCTATACTTAATCCACTTCTAAGTGTGGCCAGTTGATGCAGAGTCTTATTAAGTGGTGGAACAGTCCCCTAAAGGAAGTGAGGGCAGCCCAGCTGCATGGGATCTGTTAAAACTAAATTGGGCGGGGTCCCGGAACAGTGGTTTTCAAACTTTTTTTCTGATGACCCAGTTGAAGAAAACTGTTGATTCCCGTGACCCAACGGAGCTGGGGCTGAGGGGTGTGGAGTGTGGGGGGCTGAGGGGTGTGGAGTGTGGGAGCTGGGAGGGGTAGGAGGCAGAGGGTTGGGATCTCAGGGGTGAGGGCTGCAGGATGGGGCTGGGAATGAGGGCGTGGAAGGGGTCTCTGGGCTAAGGCAGGGGGTTGTGGTGTGGGAGGGCTCAAGGCTCTGGGGTGGAGAGTCAGGTTCTGGTGGGGGGTCAGGGCTGGGTGCTCGGGGCAGGCTCTGGGTTGGAGGAGCTCAGGGCTGGGGCAGGGGATTGGGCCCTGAGCTTACTTCCGGCAGCTCCTGGTGAGCAGCACAGCAGCGGGGCTAATGCAGCTTCCTGCCTCTCCTGATCGCAGCCCGCACTGTGCCCCAAAAGCAGCCACCCTCAGGGCTGATGCCCAGGTGAAGCAGCTCCATAGGGCCCTCCCCCACAGGCCCCGCCTCCCCAGCTCCCATTGACCCGTCCCTGTCCAATAGAAGTACAGAGCTGGTGACTGGGGTGGGGACAGTGTGCTGAGTCTCATGATCCCCCCTGGCTAGGACCTGGGCCTGCTGCTGGTCACTCCCAGGGGGCAGCGCGGTGTCAGAACATAGGGGGACTCGCCCGGTGGTTTTCCAAGAGTGGGTCACGACCCAGCCTTAGCCAGGCAGTACTAAGAGGGACTTTGTGAGAGGGACTTTCAATGGCCCACGCGGCAGTGCTGACCAGAGCCACCAGGATCCCTGAGCAAGGAGACCCAGCGCCTGACGTTCCATGACCCCGTACTGGGTCACGACCGCTCTGTGAAAACCACTGCCCTGAAAAGTCCCCTGTAGGAAACAATGCTGGCGTGGCAGAAGGACAGGTGGGCAGGGGGCCCACTGATTTCTGTCCTAGGTCCCAGAATTGCTGCTGGGGGGGCCTGCAGATATTAGCCAGACCCTCTCACTCTCATCCTGCTCCTGCAGCCCCCCACCCGACCCCTCACCCCCAGCTCGCTCCTGTACCTAACCTTCTGGCCAGACCCTCTCACCCTCTGCCTGCTCCTGCACCCAACTTCCTGGCCAGAGCCTGCACCCCACCCTCTCCTGCACCCATTTTGTCATTATGGGGTGGTTGGCTGGTGTTTCACAGAGACGTTTGAGTTGAGCAGGCTGGGCTGCGGGCCAAAGAGTTTGAGAACCCCCTGGGCTAGATTCTAACTGATGCCCTGCAGGCAAGTGAAAAGACTCTGAGCCTGCCTACCTCTGGGCTGCCGTACACAGAACCAGGGCCGCATTATGACTTTCGTGGGCCCTAGGCACTTTTGCTTTCGTGGGCCCCTTCCTCCATAAAAAAAAAATATTAAAAATTATTTTTGATATAACTTTAAATACTTCAACATTTTTTTTTCTGTTTTAGGCAAAATTTAATAGATTTTCGTGGGCCCTAAAAGTTTCATTTTTTTTTCTGATGTGAGGAAAAAAATAAAACATTTTCTTCGACCCTAAAAGTTCATTTTTTTCTTCTGATTTTAAAAGAAATTAAAACATTTTTGTGGGCCCCTAAAAGTATCGTGGGTCCTAGGCACTGTGCCTACTGTGCCTAATGGATAAGTCGGCCCTGCCCAGAACATAGCGCGTTTCAGAGCCATTCCTCTTCTGTCCCTGCCTCCTCCACAACCAGCGATACCAGAAGTAGAACTGGCTTTCTGCTGAGTCATATGCTCAAGTCAATATGTATTAAAAAGCCACAATGCAACCCCCCCTCCAAGAAAAGTTTTACAATGTTTAAGCTGCTCTGACTTTCCAATTACCCTGATGCAACTTAAGCCTATTTGCAAATGCAAAGCTGATAATATTACAAAATGCATTAGCAGCTCTGATACAAAGGCTCTGGCCAAAGGGCCAACATCTAGGAGGCTGCACTAATGAGGCACGGAACAGAGCAGAGGGAAGTGGTGTGTCCTGGGAAGTGGGGATACTTATTTCACACCATCCATAGTCAGTGAAAAATAAAGTCCATGACCATCAAGCACAAAGCCCTGGGAATAAATTGGTATTTTGGCCTTCTCCCTAATAACGCTCTGCAGGACAAATCTTGCTGTGATGTCAAAACCCAGGGACAAGTGGGATCTATGCACATGTGCACGCTTGCATTCACACGGGAGAGCAGAAAAAAACTTTTCTCCATGTTACCACCTGCAGTCAATTTACTCTCTATTCTCTGGCTCTAGACATTCACTAGCCACCTAAGCAGGGAATATATCTTCCCCCTCCTCTCTTCCTTGCTTTGTTTTATAGCAGTAATGCACTTAAGGGGCTTAGCCTAGAAGAAGAAATTAAAAAGACTGGGACAGCTTGGAGGGGGGCTATGATAACGGTCTATAAAATCATGAAAATTATGGAGAAAGTGAGTAAGGACAAGTTATTTACTTGTTCCCGTCACATAAGAACTGGGGCTCAGCAAATGAAATTAATAGGGAGCAGGTTTACAACAAACAAAAAGAAGTTTGTCTTCACTCAGTGCAAGTCAACCTGTGGAACTCCTTGCCAGAGGATGTTGTGAAGACCAGGACTTGAACAGGGTTCAAAGAAGAGCTAGATAAATTCATGGAGGATAGATCCACCAATACTTATTAGCCAGGATGTATAGAAATGGTGTCCCTAACGTTTGTTTCTCAGAGGCTGGAAATGGGTGAGAGGAGAGTGACATCAATCACGTGGTGATTACCTGTTCTGTTCACTCCTTTTGCGTCATCTGGCATTGGTCACTGTTGGAAGACAGGATACTGGGCTAGATGGACTTTTGGTCTGATCCAGTATGGCTGTTATGTTCTTAAGTTCTCTCAATTGTAGGACCCATGTTAATTAAGTTAATTAAGCTGGATGTGTCCCATTCATAGCTTTTGAGGTGAAAATGTGAGTGTTAAAGTCAGGGGAAATTGGCTTTGTAATGCATTAATGGGTGTGTTTTAACACTGGCTTCAGGCGGAGCAGGATCGGGCCCTACACTCCAGCTCTCTTGCCACAAAAATGGGAGTTGTAGCCTCAGAGACCTTGGTTGAAATCCTGACTCTGTTGAAGTCAATGGCATGGCTCTGTTGGCAACACTGTGATTAGACAGCAGGCCCTACTACAGAATCTCAGGCATATGAGAATCCTTACACACCCCATGGCTGACTGACGGCACCCATCCAATCAGCGATGGATTTTAGGGGTTGCTAGGGGAATGAGTTGTGTACAAAAATCATTATAACAAAAAAGACACCAGTGCAGCAGTTTCAGGCTGTACTGAAGCAATGGGCCCTATAATAGTTTCCATCCATGTGCAGATTTTTCCCATCCATGTGCGGAATAAATGAGCACCAAAGCATGGGTGAATGTGCACCACCACTAGAAACAAAAACCTAGCTGGGGGCACTACGCTAATCAGCTGGGCGGCATCTGATTCTCTCCTGAGTGACTGCATAAGTGCACAACTTACAGGGAACACAGAACGGACGTGCCCTCTTGCCCAAATCATGGACCATGTCTACCATCATCCACTGGTCTAGCCACTGTTTAACCAAATGCCTTTGCTGCTCCTGAAATGATCTACATAATCTGCCATCTCAGGCCCCTCCCAGAGTATGTCTCCATTACAGTGTTTTTTCAGAAATACGGTGGTTTTTCTGAAAAAACTTCAATGACGTCCACACTACAATTGCGTTCTTTCGAGAAAAAAAATCAAAAGAACGGAGGGTTTTTTCCGACATTGGTAAACCTCTTTCTATGAGGAAGAAGCCTTTTTCCGAAAGAGCTCTTTGGAAAAAGGCGTGTGTGGATGGGGAAGAGGGAGTTCTTTCAAAAGAAGAGGAAAGAGGAAAAAGCACAGGAGCCCTGGTGGCCACTCCGTCCATAGGAATCACAGCTTACATGCAAGAGAGCATCCATTCAATGTGGACGCTATCTGTCGAAAAAGCAGATTGCTTTTTCAATGCACTTTTGCAGTGTGGACGCTCTCTTTTGGAAGTAATTTTTTCGGAAGATCTCTTCTGGAAAAGCTTCTTCCGAAAGAAGCCTGCAGTCTAGACACAGCCCCAGAGTCTGAAGCATTCTTTCGGGTGTTTCTCCTTTTACAACACTGCCTTGAGGAACCAAACAGCATCAGCAATTACTGAGAACACCTCGGCTCCATCTACACTGGCATGATTTTGCGCAAGAACTCTTTTGCGGAAGAGTGCTTGTGCAAAAACTCTTCCAGAAGAGAGCGTCTACACTGGCATGTGCCTTTGCGCAAGAGATGTGCCTTTGCACAAGAGATGTGCTTTTGCACAAGAGCATCCATGCCAGTGTAGACGCTCTCTTGCGCAAGAAAGCTCGGATGACCATTTTAGCCATCGGGCTTTCTTGCGCAAGAAATTCATGTTGTCTGTCTCCACTGGCCTCTGGCGCAAGAACAGTTGTGCAAGAGGGTTTATTCCTGAGTGGGAGCATCAGAGTCCTTGCGCAAGAAGCCCTGATTTCATACATTAGAATGTCAGTTTACTTGCGCAAGAACTCCCCGCCAGTGTAGACAGGCAGCAAGTTTTTGTGCAAAAGCAGGTGCTTTTGCGCAAGATCGCACCAATGTAAACACAGCCCTCATGTTTTCGGTGTCAAAGGAGAGTTTTTTGCTTTTTTGAAAAACCAAAACCTCACAATGGGGTGATATATTGATCAACATTTGGACCAAGCTCTTTGTCAGGGGAATTTTTACAGTGCTTTGTCTCTTTTAAAGTCTGGCTAATCAAAAGGATTCTCTGACTGAGATGCAACATTTCCCCAGCCTTAGAAAATCCCCATTGAACTTTTAACAGGATTTCCCATGGGTTTGTCACAACATGGGTTTTTAAAAAATGTGCGTTCCCCCCTTGGCTGTGGGCGTTTGCTCAGCATGGCATGATTTCAGCTTTGAAGGCAACTCAGAAGTTGTGAGGTTACAAAGTGAAGAAACGAGTTGAACTAGAGGCACACTGAATCCATGTAAACTGGATGCACACTGAATCCATGTAAATGACAATAGGTTTATAATATAGATTTCTGCGCAGTATTGAAGAGGAATAAGCGAGGCATAAATAATATGCGAGAGCTACATTTGGTTGCAAGCCATTCTGCTCTGGTGTGTACAAAAACACACATTAATCAAAAACTTCAGGGGGTAGCCGAGCTAGTCTGTATGGGTATGTCTACACTAGCTCGTTAATTCAAGCTAGGGAGGCAAATCAGGCAACCGGAGTTTCAAATGAAGCCCG
>JANRFK010001605.1:5479814-5493242 GCA_030068395.1 Apalone spinifera | reverse complement strand
CAGCAGTGCAGTGGGGGTGGGGCTAAGGCCGCTTCCTGCCTCTCCTGGCATCACAGACCAGGCTGCACCCCAGAAGCCGCCGGCAGGAGGTTCCCAGCCAATGGGCATGCAGAGCGAGTGCTCGGGACAGGGGTGGTGCACGGAGCCTTGTGCGCTCTCTCTCCATCCTCTCCTAGGAACCGAGCCTGCTGCCGGCTGCTTCTGGGGAGCAGCACAGACTGTGATGCCAGGAGAGGCAGGGAACTGCCTTAGGCCCGCCCTCCTACTGCTCACCTGATCCCCCTGCAGCAAGGAGCCCCAAAGGAGCCCCGACATTCCCCCGCCCTGTGCTAGGTTGCGATTCCCCCACCTAGTGCTGGGTTGCGACCCGTCATTTGAAAACCGCTGGTCTATCACTTGCTGTCATGTTGCACTTAAATAGATTGGGCATGTAAAGTGAATGGCGCTGAGTCAGGGAGAGAAATTCCCTATGTCATTATTTCATTGTGGCACTGTTATTGAATGATTGGGCCCCATACACCACTTAGCGAAGCCATTCTCAGTCCCCTTGTGATTGTCACCTACAGTCAGGAGGAAGGATTGGAGCTGTGTGATTTGATGCGGGGCCGTGGCAATTCCAAAAACGCATCCAACACATTGGTTGGGGTGGAACCAACCTCAGGGTTTGTCAAAATTTATGATATAGTGAAGAGCTGGAAAAAAAAATCACTGCTGGCCTTTTGATGACCAAATCAAGACAATTCCTTTCAATTTCAACCATCTTTACATATTTCTGATGTTTAAAGAATAAAATGCAAGGTGGTTTTCGAAACAAACAATTAATTGCTAACCAAAAAAAAAATCATATTTCAGTTCTGATTGTTTTTGCCCAAAACAATTAATCAAAACTGACAAATTCACAAAACATTGTAGAATTGCAGCATCTGCGTTTTTCACTGAAAAATATTTGGCTAAAAATGCCTCCCACCTCTACACTGCACCATTTTTCCGGAATAACAGCTGTTATTCCGGAAAAACAATACCAGCAGCCACATAGCAATTACGTTGTTTCAAAAGAAAATCGAAATAACGGAGGGTTTTTTTCCAACACTGCTAAACCTCATTCAATGAAGAATAAGCCCTTTTCTGAAAAAGCTCTTTCGGAAGAGGGTGTGTGTGGACACTCCACTGCTGCTATGTCGAAATAGCTCCTCCCCAAGGCCATTCTAAAGTTATTCCTCCCCAGTGCCTCCTGGGGCTCTAAATCGAGGTAATGCATCCACATTAGGGGAGCCTGTCTCGGATTCATTTGAGACTTCCCTGTAGTCTGGACACTCTATTTCAAAATAAGCTATTCTGAAAGGTATCTTCTGGAATAGCTTTTTCTGAAATGAGCTTGCCGTGTAGACGTAACCTAGGAGACAAATGAAGATCTGACAGTGGATTTGCTTGATTAAGATTACCTCTTTTATATGTATAGCTCTCCCAAACCCCACAGCACACGTAGCAGCATAGACCGTGAGCCATGGCTTGGACCAGTGGTCTCCAACAACCTCCAACCCAAATACCCTTGTCCCATCTCCTGCCCTACCCCTTCTCCAAGGCCCACCCTGCTCATTCTGTGGAGGTGGGGGTACAGAGGTAGGGAGAAGGGAACACCCCGACATCAGTGGCTACTCTCTTCTGCCCCCCCACCCTGAACAGCAAACAAGCCCGCTGGGGGCCAGCTCCAAGGCAGAGGCTAGGGAAGGACAACTGAAGTACTATAGCTCCAAGCCAAACCAGCCAGGGTCACCTGCCAGAGGCTCCAAGATCTATCAATAGATCCCGATTGACTGGCTGGTGACCACTGGCTTAGACTAAGGTTATAATCCACACTTTCACTTGATCAACACAATTTTGGTCATTCACGGGTGCTTAAAACAACTCCCAGTTCCTGAGCAACACACCTTCCCCATGGCACGTGCACCTGTGAACGCTGGTTCGTCAGTGGGAAGGCTCCAGCCAACACAGCAAAAGCTATTTATGGGACCTAGATGTATTTTGTTGGCGAAAGTGCCCACTAATGGCACCCCATGCACCCACTTTTAAGGACAGTTTTAGCAGTTCTGTTGCGTCCTGCTGCCTCCCTGGCACCAGGGTATTCCCCTGCTGTCTCCTGGGCCTTTCAGTGACACACGTAGCCATGCACTGCAGTGCAGAGGCAGCCGGCTTTTCTCTGCAGCATGGAGCTACAAATACACTATGTCAGGGCTACTCAACACATGGCACCTGGGCTGCATGCAGGCCACGACCTGTTTGCTCACTGCTCGCGGTGCAGTTTGGGCTTATATGGGGCTCAACATGCGGCCCATGTGTGGGAGATAAAATTAAAAAGTAGTTGGTCCTCTGTTGAGATGTGTTTTAGTAGTTAAATTCCTGGACTGTCATTGCTCATTAAAAGTGCTGTCATATGGGTGGAAATCGGGTTAATTGCATTTTATTAATATCAGCAGAACTGACTTTAATGGGGCCTGCGTGTTGGGTATCTTGCCTTAATCTTTGTATTTATCCCTGTTGGCGTGAAAGAAGCTATTTGCATATATTTGCATATATATTTGCATGTATATTTACATGTATATGCAACCACACTTAAGTTGCAGCCCTTGGCATGGGCTGTGAATATTATTGTGGCCCCTGGAGCTTCCAAAGTTGAGTAGCCCTGCACTATGTGCTACTGACCGTGGAGTGCAATGTAGCTGTATCCATACATGGAAGGCGTTTTTTGCTGTAGGTAAAGCAGTGGTGGGCAACCTGCTGGCCGTGGTCTGCTTGGGGCTTGTTGGGGTCCTATGTGCGGCCCATAAGACTTTTTGTTTGCCGTTGTCCTGCTGCCAGATTCCACTGGTTTCCATCCAAGTAGGGTTTTTTTCCTACCAGTATCACTAGTGTGACACGCATGTAAAGCCGGGGCCTGTGAAGGGGGGTGGGTGCTGATTGCACACAACACAGGCCACGAGAGCTGTGTGGTCCTTCTGTGTCCAAGCCCAGCGGGGCTCCGGTTCAATTGGCACCGCCGGCAAATTCTAGGGATGCACGCGAAGGGAGCAAAACTCCCTTATGCCGGGAGGCCATCTTGGCTACAACCATCGGAGGGGAGGCCACTCATTAGCCCACTCACTAGCCCAGGATGCCCCTTGCTGATGTAAACATTCTCAGGAACCACAAAGTTGCTGAGGTTGGGGGGGTCTCCGGTGTAGCAGCACAACCCCCCTGACACACTGGGCCAAGTTCACTGCTGGTCTAATCGGCCAAAGTCCCTGCACTTGATCCATGGAGTGGATTAGACATGGGGGCACCCACTCAGAAGACAGCTCTTCACGCCCATCTTACAGGGACATTTGCAATTAGCCACAGAGAGTTTACTTTCCCAGATAATAGGCCGCTTGCGCATCTCTATTTGCCATGGCAAAGGCTGATTTCAATTACTATGTGAAGCATTAATTAGCAGTAATTTTGCCTTCATTCAAGCTCAAAGAGAACAGCCAGTGAAGCATTTGCACATTGAACAGGGCTTTTGGAAAGGAATCTGCTAGCCTCCTTTTATCAAGTGCCGCCCACTTATGCTGACCTTGATAGCTCCGGTGACTACACTGATATCTTTTCCCACATCCTCTGTCTTAAGCTTTCTTCCCGGTATGGAAGTAGGTTGCAGTACACAGGGCCTGCAGTATATCACTTTGCTTCTGCTGTTTATTGTTGCTCCTGGGTTTTCTTTCACATGCTGTTGAATACCAAGGTTTCCTGTGCACTTTCGTTATGCTGCTGATTAGTAGCTATTCTGAATTAGGGAACTGTAGGAAAACATTAGCACATACTATAGACACGTTGGCTTGAGTTCCCCTTTGCTGCCGGGCCGCATTACAATACTGGCCTCAGGGCGGGTGTAAATTACATTTCTGTCTGCTTTAAACCCCTTTACACTGCCAAAGTGGTGTGAAGAGGCCTTAGTGCAAATGAGGATGAGACCAATTACATATAATGGCATTAGGTACTGTATGCAGGTGAGTAGGATGTACATATTGGAGACAAAAACAAGGAGTCTGGAGTCCTGGTTCTGTTAATCTTTTCTCCGCAGCTCTAGTTTAAACTTAAAGAGCAACAATTTTATTATGTCCTAAGCTTTGGTGAGTTGCAGTTGGCTTCATCAGAGGCATGAAGTAAAAAAAAAAAAAAGAAACAAATAGCAGGGATACAGAGCTAATTCAATCAGGCTGGATGTGGATAAGAAGGTGAGAATATCTAAAGTGGGAAATTATTCATTGTAATGAGAGAGCCATTCCCTTCCTTATTCAGATCAATTCTGATGACGTCAAATTTGCGTATGGATTCCAGCTCAGCAGTTTCACTTTGCAGCCACTTTTTAAAGTTTTTTTTTCTTGAGGATGACAACTTTCAAGTCTGTAACTGTGTGTCCAGAGAGGTTAAAATGTTCTCCCACTGGTTTTTTGTATGTTACCATTCTTGGTGTCTCATCTGTGTTCATTTGTTCTGTTGTGTAGAGATAGTTTGGTTGGTCTAATGTATATGGCTGAAGGGCTGTGATGGATGGGGAAGTATTGCCTGTAAAGGGTTAAACTCAGAGAATACCTGAACAAAAATCCAGGAAGTGTTGGGAGCCAGGAGACCCAATGGGAAGAAAGTGTTGAGATTCGAATTGAAAGGGAATCACCCTGCTGCAATTCTCTTGGGGAAGTTTAAACCAGGAACTGGCAGTAGGGGCAGGGTGGAAGGGGGAAGGGAAAACAGATGAATTCAACCAGTCGGGAATACTATGCCTAGAAAGGGAATACCCATGCCTAGAATTGGACTGGATCTTAGAAGTACAGATATGTGAGTAGATAGGGAATGTTTTTAGTTACACACGATCTGATTATCTTCTTTGTTTTGTAGTTTGGTTAAATGCCTCTGTGCTGACTCCGTGTGCCCCCACACCCACCTCCCACACACACTGTAAATAAAACTGAATCCCAGGGAAGCAATTGTTTGTGCTTTCATCTTTTTTTTTTTAATCTGCTGCATGTCAAGGCTGTTGCCCACTCTGGCACTTCTAGTGCAGAAGGTGGGAGCCCATAAGATACTTTAAAAATGCTTTGTCTCTATAGGTTTCTGCTTAAAAACTCTTCAAGATCACAGATGTCCTGATCATGGGAAACAGACTGCCACTACCCAAGTGGGAAAAACAGCCCCTCTCTTCTTAAACCCAGCATGAGTCACTTGGGGGCTTCTTCCAGAGGGTTACTCCAAGCTCATTTATCACAAGAAAGCTTGAAAAAAAAAGAAAACAAAGTGTAATTTCCGATCGCTGACCTCTTAGTTTTAGGCTTGCATACACAGACCCCCTATTACCTTCCAGAACACAAGAGTCAGATCATAGTCCTCAAAAAGATGATTTTAATAACAAAACAAAAAGATACACTTGATAAAGCCCGCTTCATTGATAGGTGTTATAGATCAGTGTTTCTCAACCTTTTTTAATAAAGTACCCCTTTAAAAAAAACCAAATAATAAGTATGCCCAGTACCTACGGTTTTCAGACACACAATTTTTTTGCTACCATTGCAACACATTTGTTTAAACAACTTAATTGTAGTTGGGCAGATGATAAAATTTTTGGGGAGTAAAAAGTGCAAAAACAGTAAAGCACTGTAAAACTTAAAGCAAAACTTCAGTTTTCTCCAAATTTCAGTTGTGTTGACATACGCCCCCCAGACTTCTCTTGTGTACTCCTAAAGGTACCCGTACCACTGGTTGAGAAACACAGTTATAGAGCAACTGAGAAAAAACAGATTAAAGCCCAGAGAATTGCTTCTCTGGGATTCAGCTCCTCCCTTTAGGCAGGGGGAGGGGCCTTTAGCTTGTGCCTGTCCACTCTCCGGTACTCAACAGGACGACCCTCCTGCAAACTTGAGCCTGACTTTGTCACGCTCCCTATGCCCTTTGGATTTGGGCATCCAGGCTTCCGTTTCGGCCTCCGTTTCAGAGGTGGCAGCTCCCACAGAATCTCATCGTGCAGAATTTAACTGCGCATCAGGCCGTGTAGTGAAGCATGCAACCATGGACTGAGAGGCCGCATGCGAAGCCATGCTCCCTGGGAACATTTTGGCCTCTACAAAAAAAATATTATTCATCTTCCCATAGGGATTCAATGACTCAGTCGAGCAGCGGGGGGCAAAGATCACACAGTTACACAATCCAATTTCTGATCTGCTTTGCAGCTGCCTTTCACTCAACTTCCTTCCCGTCCAGCTATGCTATCCCTTTCGCACCTACCCCAGCGCCATTGTTCATCGCTAAAGGTTCCTGCGGGGACAAGACCAGGTTGCCGTGCAATCTGGTTTCATGTAAAAATGGAATTGAACACGCAGATCCAAAAAGAGAGAGAGGAAAAATACTGTGTCACAAAGAGAGCTGCAAGTCTTAGCAGACGGTGCAGGGCAGGAGGTGATTTCTTTCCTTGCTGATTTATGATGGGTCTTTCGGGGGTGCTTTTGATAGGTTATGATCCAATACACACTGAGCCTGGATTAAATTGATTTCATTTCCTTCTATTTGTACGCTGGCAAAGGATCAGGGAGCTATTGGCTCATGGAGGAAGGAAAAAGTATTAATAATTGCTTGCTAGACACACCCCACTGAGTCTAACTAATTCTCTCAAAGGCTGTGCTAATGCTTTCCATCTAGAGTGGACTAGAATGGCTTGTCTCAGCCTTCCTACCCGCCTGGCCTCTTCCGGCCTTTGCCACAGCCTCTAAATTGCTGCCAAGATTTATCTTATTTTCAGTTCACCTTGGCAGTCTATTGGTAGCTTCTGTTTTTCAGTCATGTCCATGGACTTCTGCTGGACTCCAGCTGCGTTCCTGAAGTTCAGCCGGGCCAGCCCACCATCTTCCCGGGGTCACCTCTGGTTTCCAGAGACTCAAATCCATGGCTTCAGCTCTCCAAAGCTGGCTCACCGTGTAGGATTCATGCACACCTGAAAACTCCCTGTCAGCCTCTAAGGAAACACAGTAACTTAAAGACCCTTCTCCCAAAGCTGGCCTGGGCTCTCCCTTCCAATCTTCAGATTTGGGGAGAGGAGAAGGAAGTTGAGAAGTGGCCGCTGTGGAGCCAATAGCCTTACCAGGTCCCTGGAAAAGGTGGAATGGGGCTGGTCCATACTCCCAGAAAGGGCGTGGCTTTGGTCAGAAGGGGTGGGGCCTTGGATAGAAGGGGCGGGGCCTCGTATAGAAGGGGCAGGCCAACCCTCAGCATCACCCTGAGTGCGCCACCTCCCCTCCACCCCGAGAGCCACCCAGATGCAGCGCTCTGATTCAAAGGGCCCAGGGCTCCAGCCATCACTCCCTTTGCTCCCCCTGCCGGTGAATCTGAGCGGCCGAGTACCTCCCCTTGATGAAGGAAGAGCATGGCTTGCCTGCTTCATTTGCCTCTTTTGGGACTGTCTTTTCCTCCTTTAGTAACTAGTCCAGATCTTACGAGGGCAGGAGAAGCACAGACACTTCAATGTGAACAAATGCAGATACTTACTGCATTTTCAAATCCAGCCTCTTATAGACTGTGCTGATGAATTTTCTGCCACAGGGGACCTGGAAATTCAGTTACCCAGAATTTCCTTGTGGGTTTCATGCCATGAAGCAATCACCGGGTCAGACAGAAGGGGTGGGGGGAATGTACAGTGACCCTTCCCTCCTGCTATTGTACACAACAGGGTCTAAGCTGCCACTGCAATTGATCATAAAGCTCTCAGCACCTGGAGTAACTTTTCCAAAGAGCCATTTCAGATCCTATTGGCAGGGAAAACACATTCAGCAATCAGATTTGTTTCATGACAAGCGCAAAGGTGTGACTAGAAAAGCAGTGTGGCTCAGTGGGTAAAGCAATGGCTGAGCATTCAGAAGACCTGGGTGCTATCGGCAGCCGTGATACCAGCCTGCTGTATGATCATGAGTGAGTCACGTCTGTCCTCGGTGCTGCGATTCACCCTTTCCACTTTTTTTTCTATTTATTAAGCACCTTGAGGAAGTGACTGTCTCTTCCTGTGTGTTTGTGTAGCGCCTTGCACAGCTGGACCTTGGTCTTTGTTGGTGTTGATAGGTGTTATTGCAATGCAAATGGATAATACACGTTGAACCTCTCTAGTCTAGAAAACTCTGGTCTAGAAATCTTCCGGAATGATTTTAGTGAGCCGGGTGTCCACTTTTCATGGGTGTGGCCAAGTTTCCTGGAGTCTCATAAAGTTTGTTTTTCTGTGCTGTCATTTAGCTCTAATTTACCCCTACATGTCCTCTAACAGCCCAGTAAGAAGTAGAAGTGTTGGTAATGCTGCTAGACAATATTGACCTCCCAGGGTCTGGAAAATTCTCTGGTTTGGAACCAGTTAGGTCCCAAGGGTACCAGACTAGAGACGATCAACCTGAAATAATAGTCACATGATAATTTTTTGATACTCCTTTAAAAGTTTTTTTTTTTTAATCAAGCAGACATTCTACAGTGGCTAGTAACTTTACTGCACCTTTGGCTCCATTCGAATGCTTTCGTTTCTGTTTGCAGATTTCAAAGTAATTAAGGGATATTCATGAATTAATTCTCACACTATTAGAAGTGAAACACAATCGTCCCACTTTTCCATCCAGGGAAAACCAAGGAACAGAGCTTGTGACGTGCAAAAAGCCACAGTAGACAATAGAGCTAGGATTAGAGTTTGAGAGGATTCTCTAGACCAGTGGCTCCCAAACTTTAACAACCTGCAAATCCCTTTCATAAAAATATCATATCTTGCAAACCACCCCCTAAAAATGAATATTTCCAAGAATTTTCTTCCTTACCTAAGCTTAAATTATAAAAGCAGTGATCTTGGAAATATAAAATTTGTTTTATGATACATTATTTATTATTATATTATTATTGATCATTGTGTTATTCATTTTATTATGCTATGAAAATTGCAAATTTGGAACACTTTTCCAAGAATTCACTTTGGTAGCTCAGGTCACTTTGGTTAAGCCTGTTAGAGGACACAGCTTCTACATCTTTTGGCAAGGAGTATCATACGTGAAACAGCATGAAGGTATTTAAGAAGCAAACTCAAATAAAGAGTTCCTCCTTCCCCAGGCATTCGGGTCCGTGGTGGTCCAGGCAAACAATGCACAAATAGAACAAAGCTTAAACTTGTTCTTTGCATTTTAAAAACAACACTCACAGACTATTTCAATTTAAAAACAGCAAAAAAATATCCACCTCCCCTTTCTTTTCTCATAAGGAGTCTTGAAGTTTCACTCTCTCCACAGCGTGATGGATGTGCTTGCTTGGATCTGCACAGCCCGTGGGAGTCTGGAACCAGTGGAGAAAGATAAGTCTGAGGTCTGGGTTGGCATTGAGTCTGCATTTGCATTTGGGTTTCAGATTTGCATACAAAAAAATGCTTTCTCGCACAAGTAGGTTGTTGAAAATTGTAACCAAACAGTAACAATGCCAGCAGGGGGTACTCATTTTTTAAACTCGGCCAAAAGTTGATTAATTGGGGTACGTCTATACTGCATGGCTATTTCAAGATACCAGGGGTATCCCAAAATAGCTACCCTGCGTCTACACAAGCTGCCCGTTATTTCAAAATATTTTTCGAAATAACAGGCACACTATTTCACCGTCCTGGTAAAACTCATTGCACGAGGGTGAAGGACACACCAAATTTCAAAATAAGCTATTTCGAAATAGATTTGAAATAAGATGCGTAGTGCAAATTGGGTGTCTTATTTCAAGTGTAGGTGCTGTGTAGATGCACCCTCATAGACATCTGAAAAGTCTTTTCCGTTGGCAATCATAGCAGATCTCAATCCATTTCTCTTCTTCCTCACGACTCAATAGCTGTGCTGAGAAAGTGATATCATCAAAGAAAGTGTTACTCCAGTTATTATCACCTGACAAACATTCTATGAACATTTTGGGTATGCTGTTACATTGGTTTTAGTACTCTGATCCAATGGAAGTTTGCTCTGCCGGGAAGTGGGGAGGAGTATTAAAACACTCCGTTTGATTGTTTTCCAAACACCTTTCCCCAAACTGCAACTTCTTTATCATGGCTCAGAGGGGTCACCGTGTTTATCTGTAACTTAAAAACAACGAGTTGTCCTGTGGCACCTTAGGGACTAAGAAAAATATATCGTATCATGAGTTTTCATGGGTAAGACCAAAACCAAAATAAATATATAACAGCAAAAGGAGTTTAATATTGACAAATGTAATGTTGATAAATGTAAAGTATTGCACATTGGAATAAATAATCCATAAATAACAATATGATGGGACTAATTTAGCTATTACAACTTGGGACGGAGGTCTGGGCACAAACTACCACTTCCCACTGGAAGGTGGTGTTCAGCGAGCCCTCTGTCTGACCTGTGGGCAAGTTAATGCACGAACTCCCCGCCTGTGAGCTCTCTCGTCTAGTGTCACAGGGACTTCCCCCTGGGGTTCTCTACCTCCCTAGTTCGTGGCCGTCCAGGGTCCATGTAAGTTCAGTGCCTGGTCAGTTGGACCTTAGGCCCACCGTAACGTGTGGTCTATGGGGATGGGGTGGATATGAAGGTGGAGGGGAAATAAGGGGACCCTCTCCACCGGGTCCCAGCCTGGGGCCCTAAGGGTGCAGAGTGTCTTACCCCTACCCGGCTGACAGGGATCCACCCTGAAGCTCGTCAGCCCACGGGCGCCAAAAACGCTCTGCCCCGGGCTGCTTCCTATTCCCCTCCACTGCAGAGTTTCCCCCGAGTGAACGCGAGGGGCTTACTGCTCCGGCGTCTTCCCTGGCTTCTGCTGCCTTGCTCCGTCCTCCCTGGAATCGTGGGCTGACCCCCCACCGGGGAGCGGCTCGGTTCACCCGGCATGTCTCTTGGCGGCTCCTGCTACGTGAGCCACCCCACTGTCTTCTTCCCCAGGCCTTTTCAAATGGCCCGCTAATGGCTGCTCCGCCCCCTGGGCATCCTACCAGGTGGGGGCATTGTGCGCCATGGATCGGGCTTTGCCCCTGCATGCTGTGAGCTCCCGCCGGTCTGGTGGATAGCGGGAGACACTCTCCAGCGTCCACCCGCCCGCCCCCCTTCCCAGCTGATGCGTGCCCTGAAGGGTTCACTGCGCTATGGTTGCGTCAGCTGACTGGCCGGCGTCCTGCTGGCGTCAGCGCGCTCCCCAGCGGACCCACCACTCCAACCTCATCCCGGCCGCTTGACCAGACTCCCGCCAGGTTCAGCGTGGGCCCGTCACCCCACTCAAGAAAGAGATCTTACACATTGTGGGTTTGGACACTCTTGATCACCAGTACATGCAATACCATATTTTATATAACGGTTGTTATATTTCCTTTTCTTCGTAAGCAACTTTCCAGGACCATCATGATCATCTGACTTAGGCTTTCCACACTTTGGACTTGACGAACCACTGGTTGATGTGGAGTGTTCATTTGCTCGAGTCTTGACACTTTGCGTTTTCAGCCACTTGTCCATTTTTGAGTGTACAACACTTCAAACATACTGAGAACATTAACAAACGGACAGACTAATAATGAGAAGATTCCCAACCAACCAGCACAACACAGAGAATGACTGAGTACAGTAATTCCTCATTTAACATTATGGATATGTTTCAGAAAATGATCGTGTTAAGTGAAAACGTGTTATGCGGAGTCAATTTTCCCATTGAAAATAATGGAAAATGTGGGGGTTGTGTTTCAAGCGGTGGTGTCTGTTGGGACCAGGACATAGGGTTGGGGGGGAAAAGGGGACTGGGTTACAGCAGGGAGGGGAGGTGTTTGGCTCTGGGGAAGGGAAGGGGAAGATAGGGGAGGGGGATTGGGTTGGAAGTATGCTCCTGTGACAGGTCTGCCAGGACCCGCACTGCGTCCGGCGGGGGGGGTTGCCGGGGAACGGCGCAGCGAGCGGCAAACCCTCCGCTGCTTTGCAGGAAGGCGGGGGAAGCCCCGCACAGCTGCCGGCCTGCAAGCGGGGGCAGAGGACAGGGGGCAAGGCATCCGGCAAGGGCAATCAGTGGGGAATGGCGCAGCGAGCGGCAAACCCTCTACTGCTTTGCAGGGAGGCGGGGGAAGCCCTGCGCAGCCACTGGCAATGGGCCGGCTGGGGAAATCGTGTTATTCCAGGGACGGTCATGTAATTAAAAAAATGTTCCCTAAAAAAAAATCGTGCTAGCGCGAAAACATGTTAAGCAGGGACGTGTTAAATGAGGAATTACTGTATCGACTAAGGACAAGTTTACACTAAAGGGGAAAGTCGACTTAATATATGCAACTCCATCTATGTTAATTACTTAGCTGGAGTCGAAGTGTCTTAATCAGTTTTGGCGCTGTTCACACAGCGGGAGGTCAACAGGAGAGTGTGCTCCCCTCCATGTCCCTTACTCCTCATGAGGAGCAGGACTACCAGTGCCGACGGGAGCACCCTCTCTGTTCGAATTAGTGGATCTTCACCTGCTAATTCAAACCCCGGCAGATTGACTACAGCAGCGTCGATCTTCTCTGTAGTGTAGACGACCCCTAACTGAGGGGTGCTACTGCTGCTACATTTGCTACAATGACGTTGGTTCCACTGGTATTACACTGACGTCGGTTCCAAACACTATTTCGTCCACTGGTACAGAATTGGTTTTTGAAGAGCCACCTGTCACATTTTGCGAAACCGTGGGCATTTGTGAACCACAGTTTGGGAACCACGCCACTAGATCATCTTAAGCTCTGTAAAGTGAGGTGGAAAGGAATCTAGATCCTGCACTGAGATCCACGTGGGCAAATCCCTGAATCGAGGACCACTACTCCCCGGTCTTCAAAAGGTATATCAGTGCCTTTCTCCTCTGATTTCAATGGAAGTTCGGTGCCTCAATATCTCTGAGGATCTAAGCACCACTGACTGAAGTCCTCTCTACCAGAACCACTTAACTTCCAGACAGGGGTTTGGAAAAAAGGAAACATCATTCTTTCTTCCCCAAGTAATTATCACAGGAAGCCACTAGAGATGATGGCCACACGCTGATACAAGCTTTATTCCAAACTCATTTATGGTGCGTCAAAACTGGCCCCAGTGCCTGGATAGCTTTGGGCTACAGGGCTGTGTAGGCAGGTGATATTCTTTATGCTCTCTGCTTATTAATTAGGTAACACATAAGGCCAATTCTACTTCAAGCTATACTTACAAACCAGCACGACAGCAATCAAATATTTAGGCTTGAGAAGTGCATAATTTACACACTGTGAAGCATTTATAAGCCAAACTGGTTTCTTATGAGTATATGCGTATGCACATAGTAGCTGTGACCATGCATTTGGGTGCATTAAAAGATGTGTTTTGATTGTGCTTAGTGCGCCAAGCGAATCAGATCATGCCGGCTCTGTGATCTATTCGCATCCCCCCC
>JANRFK010001605.1:5439066-5454792 GCA_030068395.1 Apalone spinifera | reverse complement strand
ATTTCGATGTGCCTAATCTACATTTCTCTGTCGACAGAGAGGTGTAGTCTAGACACAGCCTGTGAGACAGGTATGAACAAGGCATTAAGTAGCAGTTCCATCTATTTCTTTCGTTTGATTGGAAAGTGTCCTAGGGTACATGAGTCCAGATTGCTGGACTCTGCTCTTCTGTACAAGACAGCAAATATCATTAATGGTAACTACTTCAGAAGATACCTATGCGCAGAATGCCTGCCCCCGGGCTGTAATTTGCAAGGAGGGGGGGCGGTCTGCTTCCCTCCAGCCGTGGCTTTCCATCTGTGGTCCTCAGATGCCTTGAAGCCTGCAGATTATTGCTACATCTAGACTACAGGCTTCTTTCGGAAGAAGCTTTTCCGAAAGAGATCTTCTGGAAAAACTTCTTTCGAAAGAGAGCATCTACACAGCAAAAGTGCAATGAAAAAGCGACCTGCTTTTTCGAAAGATAGCATCCACATTGATTCGATGCTATCTCGCATTTCAGCTGTGATTACTGTGGACAGAGTGGCCACCAGGGCACCTGTGCTTTTCCCTGGAGGCCTCTTCTTTCGAAAAAAACCCACTCTCTTCTACTTCCACAATGCCTTTTTTGAGAAAAGCTTTTTTGGAAAAAGGCTTCGTCTTCATTTTACCGCCATCGGAAAAACCCCTCCGTTCTTTCGACTTTCTGTCGAAAGAACGCAATAGCAGTGTGGACATAAGTGTAATTTTTCCAGAAAAACTGATATTTTTTCGGAAAAACTGCAGTGTAGACATACCCAGAATCTAAGATTTCCAAAAGGATTTGAATGTCCCTGCAAAATTGCGTAGGGATATCCATAAATGGAAAAAAAAAGTTTAAAACCACTGCCCTGCTGTTTGAAGAAAAAATGTTTCGGTTTTTACTGCCGGCTCCTCCCCACCCCACCCCCATTCCTCGGAGTATCTATGCCTTAAGTTGCCACCCTGTGTTACTACTATCCCACAGTGCCTGTTCCCTCAATGTTATTATGTGGCACTCTGACATTATGTATGTACATTTTGGGCCTACTACAGAATGCCTTTCTCAGAAGGTCCTCTTTCAGGTTTTTAGAGTTTAAATTTATCCTGTAATCACGGTCCAACAAATAATGAATTCAGAAACAGTTGAGAGAGCTGGAGATTTCATAGGCATGCCTTATAATTTACATATGAAATAGCCAACAGTTTTTGTAGGTAAGATGAGAGAAGACCCACAAAACGAGCCAATAGGAATGAACAGGAGACAAAAGTCTCAATCTTGTTTTATGTAGTCCAGTGCCTTATTTATTATTAATAACAAGATCTTGCTTTTCGGTAACGCCTTTCATCCCAAAGGCTCCCAAATTGAATTTGAATTTGACCAGTTCTATCCAGGATACTCAAGAAAATCTGTAGAGACTCTTTTCATCTATCAGCGATTGTCAGCCCGTAGAGTAAAATATAAATTCACATGAAAGCTTCATGCAAAATGTTTATGATATACAGAATATTATCACATAATTACATCAGCATGGGACACAATCTAGCCGATGAATCTGTTTTCATCTTCAACAATAGAAAAGACTTAAGGGTTCGTTCTGGCCCCATTGACCTTCTGCAGATTGTGAAAAGAGGTTGCCATCAGTTCCAGGGAAAATGTGGGGGCTAAAGCATTTTTGGGGCAAAAAAATGGATTTTGGCAACAACACAAATGTTATGAATTCATGTCGGTGTTAACAAAACCTTGATTTGGGGGATGGGAGTGGGATCAGACAAAATCAAAAGTACTTTCTTTCAACGTTTACAAAATGAAACATTTACATTTTTGGTTCCAAGTGACTTTTTGTTGCCAAATCTTTTACCATTTTATTTGAAGAAAGAATTCATTTGACGTGAAATGATTTTTTTTTATTAATTGAAAACTCAGAAAAATATTTTCAGTTCGACCAGGCACATTTTTTTTCTAGAATTGCCAATGAGCCAAAAAATCCATTATTTGCCCAATTCAAAGTGTCGTCAACATGGTTTGCAGAGGTATTTCCACCATAGCTTTGTCTATAGGCAAAAATTAAAATGTGCCAGCAAATGCTGATGAACTCAGAGTATGGAAGCTTAGAGTTGACACAATAAATCTATATAAGAGGCATTTCATTATTTGTCTGTGCTATGGTCAAAGTTGTGACTGGCATCATTCTAGCTAGAGATAGCCATAAACTCTCATACAACTCGTGCTAGCTTCACTAATGGAGTATCAGGGGTAGCACTTTATACAAAAAAGTCATACACCAATCCTCCACATGAGTGATAATTTATGTAAATGCATGTTAATGTATGCAGCTAACACTGACATTTCCCCCCTTCACTGTTTATCTCCAGAATTCCCTCACAGAATGATCAGATAATAAATACGAATGGTTAGAACATTCTTTCTTCCAACCTTAGAGTGTAGATATTTGTTCTCTTATCTGTGCGGGCAATTTGATTACCAATTCCCACAGCCAATGTACTGTATCGGGCTATTCTCCTGCTTTGTACCACTCCTACTGAACAAGATTACACATGATTTTTATTTAATTTCAACCCCCGTTTCTAATTTTGCTGTGACAGAATTACCTGGTCGAACATGATTATGGATTTTATCTTCAGTGTTTGTACAAGTGGCTATTTTATCCCTCTGCCTCCCTCTCGAGCTGCTTTATTCTGCAGTGCCACACAAATCTTCAGGTAAACCCTGAACTGATGTTCTTTGTCTAGGCCAGGACGGAATGGACGCTATCTCGCATTTCAGCTGTGATTACTATGGACGGAGTGGCTACCAGCGCCCCTGTGCTTTTTCCTCTTCTTTTGAAAAAACACCCTCTTCCCCATCCACACACGCCTTTTTCTGAAAGAGCTCTTTCGGAAAAGGTGTTCTTCCTTATAGAATGAGGTTTACCAATGTCAGAAAAAAACCCTGTGTTTTTTCGATTTTCTTTCAAAAGAACTCAATAGCAGTGTGGATGTAAGAGGAGTTTTTTTTCAGAGACACGGCTGTTTTTCAAAAAAAACCCTGCAGTCTAGATGCACCCTTAGTGAAGCATTTCAGAGCTAATTAAACGAGCTAACATGCACAAGGGGAATTAATCTTTTTGTCCCCATACTATTCCATGTCCATTGTCCGGTAATACTTATTCAAAGGGACAGAAAGAGGGTTGGAAGGGGTGTTACAAAAGGGAGGTGCAAGCCTGAATAGGGATGAAACATGTTGCCTTGGTACTTAAAAAAAACAAAACAAGCTCTTTGAACATTTAAGGCACTGAGCTGGGAGTCAGGAGATCTGATGGAAAATCTGGGCTCTGTCCCAGCCTCCCTGAAGAAAGTAACAGAGGGTAAAATTTCAAAAGCTCCTAAATGATTAAGGCAGGGCTACTCAACTTTGGAAGCCCTGGGGGCCACAATGATACTCACAGCACATACCAAGGGCCACAACTTATATTTACATATACATGCAAATATTTATGCAAATATATGCAAATAGCTTCTTTCACACTGACGGGCATGAATACAAAGCACTTCCCACAATAACCCAGTGCTCCCAGGACCTCATCCCTGGGGGCTAGAAATGCCTTTTTAAAAATGGGACGTAAGTTCCTGAGGCTACATCTGTACAGATCTGCCGTTGGGCGCAGGGGTGCGTGAAAAGCAGCGTGCTCCAAATCGCTGCTCTGTAACACCTCCACGTGGACACCTTGGGAGTGAACCAAGAAGGAGCAGCTAGCTGGGGTGCTCAGCTGCAGGAGGAGGTGGGCACGCTCCGAGCTGGGCTCCTGGGGTTTTCTGTCATCTGCCTCACCAAGCAGCAGGCAGGTGAAAGGGGCTGGCAGGGGTTGCTCCTCCCACACAGGTCTGGGACTGCTCCTGCCCAAGCTCCGCCCCCCCCCTCACCCTCCAGCATCACTTAGAGAGGGTGAGAGGGGGCTGAAACCCAACCTCCTCCCGAGATTTGTATGGGGAGGCTGCTTGCTGATCTCTTCCCATCACTGTCAGGGAGCGAGGGGAAAGTGCCCAGTTTGCTGCATTCCTCTCCTTCTGGCATGGCAGGGGGCAGACAAGTTGTGCACTTTCCCCTCACTCCCTGACAGGAAGGGCAAGAACAAGCAGCTCCAACCCCCCGTCATCCTCTCCATCCCCTACACACCAACCCCCCTGCCCTGACTCCTGCACCCCTCCACTGCCCAACCCCCAGCCCTGAGCCCCTCCTCACCCCTCAACCCTGACTCCTGCTCCATCCCAAGGTCTGTCCTGGCTCAGCCTGCTTCCCCTGAGGCTCCTCCCTGGGTCCAGCTCCCTCTTGTTCCCCCCACCCACTCCCTCGTGCCTCTCCTCTGCCCCTTTCTCTGAGGGACCCCCCCCCACACACACACACAGGGCCAGATTAAGATGGGGGCTAGCCAGGCAGCTGCCCGGGGCGCCAACCTATGGGGGGTGCCTGATGGCAGCTGTAAGGTGCGCAGCACCCCAGGGGGCGGGGCCGCGCATGCATTGCACGCTCGCTGCCCGGGGCGCAGGAATGGCTCGAGCCGGCCCTGCACGCACATGGCTTATTCCTTTCTGCCCCCTTCTGCATTCAGGCTGAGTGACAGGGATGGGAAAGGGGGGAGAGGAAAGAAAGGCCGTGCCCCTCCACAGACAGTGAGCAGCAGGTGTGGGGGGCATGGGCAGAAAAGACTGAGTGGGGGTGGGAAGAGGAGCAGAACCTGGCGGGGGCCTGGCAGAAGAGCAGGAGTGAAGCCTCCAAGCAGAGGGCAGATGGCACATCTCCAAAGGGTGGTGCGCTACATCCAGCCTGGGGAGACTTTGCCTTTGCCCAGGCTGGGGGCATTATGTTTGTCTTACTGGGGTGTCTGTAAATCCACGAGGCTTCTTGTCTTCCATGCTAGGGAAAGTGTTTCTACTGGACTGGGCATTGCTCAGGAAGCCAGCAGGTTGCTCACTTGCGGAAAATGCTGCTTGGAGTTACAATAATCACAGGACCTTCATAGCGAGGCTAAGCATCCAAAGACATTTTACAAGCCCGGCACAGAAAGCCTTTTAAAATCCCCAGCCAAGCCATTTGCAATGAGACCATGGTAATGTGTGCTAATTTGGCATGTCAGTTGAGTTCACAAAAATCTTCCTCGCTTTCTCTCTCTCTCCCTCTTTTTTTTTTTTTTTCTTTTTTGCCATTATCAAAACCACAGGAAGAGAACTTCTTCATAGGGATAATCTCCACCGCACATATGCTGTGATATTATATTTACGCTTCTCGTTATGGTGGAGTACTGGAGACGATGAGAGTGTGATCAGCAGTCGATTTAGTGGGTCTTTCCCAGACCTGCTAAATCAACCGCCAGGGGAATCAGTTGCTATAACGCTGTTCTCCCTGTAAGCATAGACCTTCCCAAAGTCTATAAGATGACCTTGTGAGGTTCCTTCCAGTCATATCTTCTATGATGATTATGATATATTATTATCTGAAAAGACACATGCACTTTCCTCACATTACCTCTCTCCATCTGTCTGATCACTATAAAACCGAACTAATCCAGATGCTACTCAGTGGGATGTTGTGAAGATACTTAATACCTGCTCGCCGGTACAAAGCACTGGTTAAGTTCTAAGTAACCCTACTATACTTGCACATTAGTTTTCCTCTGGCTAAAATGCTTGCAGTGGTCACTGACATACAAACACTTTTGTCAGCCAGGAAAATATGCACAGGCCCTTATAACATGCCAAAATACCAGAGAAGCAGTGTGTAAATGCCCAGCAAAGTACAGGGGATGTGTACACCAGGATAAGCATGGAGTATTCATACCTCTCTTCGGTCAGGACTGAAAATATCATCTTATTACATATGAGGTATATGCCTATCACTTGAAGATCCAAGGGAAAAGGATGCAGAGAGAAAGTATCTTATAGCGCTATTTGTCTACTCAGCATGGTCCAAATGCCTAGAACCAGGGCCATTCTGAGCAAGATGCAGGGCCTGGGGCAACCCCCCTCAGTCCCATATTTGCCCCTCCCTACTCTCACACCACCCTTCCCCCAAACTCCATCATGCTCTGCCCCTTTTCACCCCCCACCCACCCCACCCCCACTCCCAGCCAGGGGATTACCAGAGGCCGGGCGGTAGCACCCCCCCCACTCACCATGGCGACAGGAGCAGAATGGCCTGGCACTGCACCCCCTGCCCCACTGCCCTCCCAGCCCATAGTGCCTTGCTTCTCTGTGGTGGCGGGAAGTGGAGTGCCCTGGGGCTGGGGCGCGCTGCTTCCTGTTGCCACGGAGAAACTGAGGGGGCGGTGGGGAAGAGCGGAGCAGTCTCCCAGGCACCTGCCGCCCAGGTGAATGTGGGGTGGGGGTGACGCCTGCTACTGCCCTGCACCAGGCCCATCCATAGGATGGTTGAGGTGGCCAGCATGGGGCCTGGGGCGGCTGCCCCGAACCACCCCAGGGATGGGACGTCTTTGCCTGGAACCGATCACAGATCGACTCAGACGTTTTGTTTGCAGTACATAGCTCTACCACGTCCCCAGTGCACTCAGGAGGAGAGAGCAAAGGAAAAGAAAGCGTCACTAGCTCTTTTATGCCGAGAGTGGCGATTTCCTGGCCTGGTACGACCTAAAAAGAAACAAAACGACAAGATCAGCAGAAAAGACGAAGGGGGGTAGGGTGGATGCTTCATAGAAAACATCAATCCAGGTTAGCGTTGAGATGACTCATATCACTGAGGTCTGAAGACTCCGGGAGAACAATGACTGAAGGGGGAAGTGTAATCTAAATAGCCGTGAGCGACATTTCTGTTACCACAGCAGGGCCCCAGAACCCCGGGCTTCCTTTGAGACTGACCTTGAAGTGACACAAAGGGAAACTGTTCTGGAAAGAAGGAGGCAAGGACAGAAAGCAAAGAGGATGGTGAAGAAACTGTCTCCTTCACCTCCCCAACGGACATAGCTCCCTCACTATGCTCAGTTACAAATACGTTCTCACCTTTGAACAGCGAGCGATTTCAAGAACAAACAGGCTGTCGGCTCCATTAAGATATGGTGAGGCTGGTCTCGTTTAGTGAATTTATGGGAGGAGGCGGGAGGGAATGACCAAGGCCTTGTTTAACGACACTGCTTTGCTGGGTAGTTATATGAGCAGAGCTCCTAGTGTAGATCTGGCGTTTGCTGAGAGGGGGAGTTTTTCTGCTGGCATAGTAACAGCGTCTCCGCAAAGGACATTAGCTATGCAGACGGAAGCACTCGTCTGCGGGCATAGCTGTGTCCACACTGGTGGTTGTGTTGGCACTTGTTGGTTGTGGAATTGGTTTTTTCACTCCCCTGCCGACAACACTCAGTAGTGAAGACCTGGCCTTAATAATTTAAGACGCCTCAGTCAGAAATGCATAGAATCCTAGAAGACTAGAACTGGAAGGGACCTTGCGAGGTCATCAAGTCCAGTCCCCTGCCCTCACGGCAGGACCCAGCACCGTCTAGATCATCCCTCCCGGGTGTCTGTCTAACCTGCTCTTAAATGTCTCCAGTGATGGACATTCCACACCCTTCCTAGGCAATTTATTCCAGTGTTTCACCAGTGCATGCCCATCCCTCTAGCTGCCTCACCGTACAGCAGGGGTAGGCAAGATGCGGCGAAGCTGCTGGATCTGGCCTGCAGCCACCTCCCCCAAACCCTTACCACAGAGCAGCTCACACTGCTTTAAATGGCTGTCTCTTCTCTGCTCTGGATGCTGGAGAGGGAGGGGAGAGGCTTTGCATGCTGCCCCTGCTTCCCAGCAAAATCTCTCAGCTCCCATTGGCCAGTTTTCTACTAATAGGAGCTGAGAAATTTTGCAGGGGGGGAGGGAGGGGAGGCAGAGGCAGCATGCAAAGTCTCCTCCCTCTCTCCCTCCTCCCTTCCGCCATATGCCACAGAGCCACAGGGAGCAGTCAGTTGTTTTGAGCAGCCTGAGGCTGCTGCAGCAGGCAGGGAGCCTGCCACAAGGTTCCCGCAGGGCTCCTGGCTAGGAGCCGCCTAGGTAAGACCTCCCAGCCAGACCCTGCCTCTGGTACCCCATCCCTTCTCTCCCCAACTACCTGCCCCAGGCCACCATCCAAACCCTCTACTCTCTCTTCCCACCTCCCCCAGGTCACAACTCCCTCCCAGACCCTGCACCCCAACTTTTACCCCTTCCAGCCCAGAATCATCTCTTGCACCCATACTCTCTCCTGGACCCTGCAGCCTAGCCCCTGCCCCAGATCACAATCTCCTCCTTCACCCAACTCCCATTTCAGACCCCTCACTCTCTCCTGCACCCCAGTCCCATAGCCCGAGCTTCCTTCAGCACCCAACCTCAATCCCAGACCCCACACCCATTCCATAGAATTGCAGCCTTTGACCACTTACCAAAATCTTGGCGTGCCCTCCCCCCCCTTAAAATTACTGCCTACCCCTGGCCTTACAGGTATCACTGGAACTTTACATGCCCAATCAGCGTGAATCACTCTTGTGAGTAACAGTTGCCATTATCCGTGGAAGCCCCATTCTCAAAAGCAGAACTGTAAAGTATCGCTCTTAGCCAGTCCTCATAGGAGCTTTGTGAGAAACCTGGCCGTATCTGAGGTCACATTATTATCTCAGTTGCACTAGTACACATCTACCCCTGAACAGAGAAGATATAGAGAAGACTAAAAAATGATGAGAGTTTTCTGCTAAAAACTGGGAACGAAACAGGAAATTGACATTAAAAATAACTAGGCAGCATTTTTTCCATGAAAATTGAAGTGTTTGGGTTTTAAGTACATAAGGACATCAGAACGGCCACACTGGGTCAGACCAAAGGTCCTTCTAGCCCAGTGTCCTGTCTGCCGATAGTGGCCAATACCAGATGCTCCAGAGGGAGTGAACAGAACAGGGAATCTTCCAAGTGATCCCTCCCTTATCACCCATTCCCTTCTCTGATAGAGGCTAGGGACACCATTCCTACCCATCCTGGCTAATAGCCATTGATGGACCTAACCTCCATGAATCTATCTAGCTCTATTTTGAACCCTGTTAAAGTCCTAGTCCTCACCACATACTCTGGCAAGGAGTTCCACAGGTTGACAGTGAGCCGAGTGAAGAAAAAAAAACTTCTTTTTGTTTGTTTTAAATCCGCTGTCTATTAATTTCATTTGGCGACCCCTAGTTCTTCTGTTATGGGAATAAGTAAATAACTTTTCCTTATTACTTTTTCCACACCAGTCATGATTTTATAGACCTCTATCATATCTCCCCTTAGTCGCCTGTTTTCTAAGATGAAAAGTCCAAGTCTTTTAATCTCTTCATATGGGACCCATTCCAAACCCCTAATCCTTTTTGTTGCCCTTTTCTGAACCTTTTCCAGTGCCAAGACATGTTTATTGAGATAAGGCAACCACGTCTGCACGCAGTATTGGAGATGTGGGTGTATCATGGTTTTATATAGAGGCAATAAGATGTTCTCTGCCTTATTCTCTATCCCCTTTTTAATGATTCCTAACATTCTGTTTGCTTTTTTGAGTGCTGCTGCACACCGAGTGGATTTTTCTGAGAACTATCCACAATGATTCCAAGATCTCTCTGTCTTGAGTAGTTATAGCTAAATCAGACCCCATCATATGATATGTATTGAGGGGATTATTTTTTTCCAATGTGCACCACTTTACATTTATCAACATTAAATTTAATTTGCCATTTTGTGTCCCTATCACTTTTCATCCTTTAGCCCCTTTTTATTCCATTGGAAAAGTGGAGGAAAATGGTTTCCCTTCTTTGCTGAATTCTGAAATTGCCAGAAAAAAATGAGCAAATTGCAACTCAATTGGAAAATGTTCCATTCTGAAAAAGCCAGGTTTTCATTGAAAGTTGTTTCTACAAAAACATTTAGAGCCATTCTAGTTCCTCTAAATGGAGTTTTTTACAAAAAGCTTATCTGAGGCCATTTGCATGGCCCCCAAAACTGCTGTGTGCAGAAAAATGAGAGTCATTGTAGTTATCATTTTCCCATTTGTGGCTCAGAAATGTTAATTGAAGAGAGGCCCAGACTGCAAAACCAGAGCATCCTTAATGATCAGGATGTTAGATCCAGGGGCTTTGCTTCCAGCCTACCACTCATATAAAAGTTACAGAGCAACTCTTCCAGATAGAGACCCTATGCAGGGACAGCTCTTTCACACTGTACCGTCCCTTCATGCCAATTGGTGTAAGCAGCTTCAAAGCAGAATCATGAAGACATAATTGAATAGATTTCTAACTTAAAATTCTAACCTAGAATAACTTAACCCTAACCCTGATATCAATGGACCATGAGAAGCAGTGTTCCCTGCAAGCTGTGAGCTTGTGCAGCTGATTAAGAGAGATTCAGTTACCCCCCAGCAGAGCACTCTCAGCTAGGTTTTTGTTTCTACTGGTGGTGCACATCAATGCATGCCTTGGCGCATATAAAATTATTCCTCACATGGAGGGGAAAAATCCACACACGGATGAAAAGGATTAGTGGGAACATTGATGATAAGTGCATTTGTGTCCCTGAGTGTATTGTTCTAATCATGTGACTTCAACCAGCCTTTTCATTGGAACCAAACTCTCCCCTTTATTTAATTCAATGCAAAACATAAGATTCTCCATCAGTCGCAGTGAGCAGGATCAAGTGTAAGACTTCCAATCACATTGATTCTGCAAAGGAGATGATTTCAAAGGGCCACACGGGTTGCGTAGCTCATTTTTGTATGACTGGTGCTATACCCTGTCGCCCACAGAGTTAACAATTTGTGACAATTATAGTAATTATTTTGCTGCCGGAGCAGTGCCGGTGCCCAAATGTGAGTGAAAAGTGGTTTTACAGAAATGAACAAGAATACCCTGAACCTAAGATACTGAATCGTTTAATTTTCTGATGCTGGTAATTTACAGTATTGCAAACACAGATTATTAAGGAGTAGTTAAAAAGGTAAGCGGAGTAAATAATCGACCTCGTGCCACAGGAACAAAGGGCTTGCAATCACACTGGGAAGATTCAGTCACACAAGGTGCATCTACACAGCAAAGTTATTTCGGAATAACGGTCGTTATTCCGAAATCACTATGCGAGCATCTCCACAGCAATTTAGAAATAATTTTGAAATAACGGGAGGTTTATGCCGACTTCTGTAAACCGCATTCTACAAAGAATAACGCCCATTCCAAAATAGTTATTGCGGAATAGGAGCTGTGTAGACGCTCCACTGCTGCTATTTCAAAATAGCCCCTCACCAGGGCCGTTCTAAATTATTCCTCCCTGGACTCTGAATCGAGGTAGCACGTCTACATTAGGAAAGCCTGCCACGGACTAATTGTGAGGCTTCCATGCAGTGTAGACGTGCTATTTCGAAATAAGCTATTCCAGAATAGCATATTCCGAAATAACTGTGCAGTGTAGACGTAGCTACAATGTGGGAATATGCCTCTTCTCTATGGACTGGAAATTGTTACGCACAAAGGGCCAGGTTTGAAGGGGAGGCAGAAGGCTTGTCTGCACTGGCAAGTTACCACATGGAAACTTTCTCGTGCAGGGTGTGAAAAAACATCTCACCCCACAAGCACAGCCAGTCACAGCGCTGTGAAACACCGGTGTGAACAGTGCTACAGCTCTCGGAGCATGACTCCCAGGGCAGCTGACTACTCCCCTCATGGAGGTGGTTTACCTACAGCCCTGGGAGAGTATTCTAGGGGCCATGAATGCTTTGACCAGACTGCCATGGCTGTACTTTAAATGGTAACATATAGACAAAGCCCAAGGCCAGGTTCATAGAAGAAATTTTTCCTGGTATAGAAATGTTGGTTACAGGGGAAGATATTTTTTAACATTTCTCTGCCAACAAATGCCCTGACATAGACACACTGACACCACAGAAGGACCTTTTGCCAGTATAAGCTATGTTTACACTAGGCGGATTTCCTGTTCCAGCTGTACAAGTTGTACCGCTGTAGTCCGGCACTCTCTGGTCTGGCAACATCCTTGGTCTGGCATGATTTTAGTTAGCCCGATGTCCACTTATCATGGGTGTGGCCAAGTTTTCCACAGTCCTAAAAAGTTTGCTTACAGCCCCCAGTCCTGGCTTTCAGGGTTCTGTGCTATTCTTTAGGTCTAATTTACCCCTACGTGTCTTCTAAGAGCCCAGTAAGGGTGCATCTAGACCACATTCCTCTTTCAAAAGAGGAATGCAAACAAGGGAAATCGAAAATGCAAATGAAGCACTGATTTACAAATCTCACGCTTCATTTGCATAATCACTTCCGATTGCTTTTTCGGAAGACATTTTTTGGGGGGAAAAAGCAGTCTAGATGGGGTTCTTTTGAAAAAAGCCCTTTTTCGAAAGAACCCTGTAAACCTCATGTTTTTAGGAATAAGGGTTCTTTCAAAAAAGGGGTTTTGGTTTTTTTGAAAAAAATCTCTTCCGAAAAAGCGATCGGAAGAGATTATGGCAAATGAAGCACGAGATTTGTAAATCAGACCTTCATTTGCATTTTTGATTTCCCTCATTTGCATTCCTTTTTCAAAGGAGGAATATAGTCTAGATGCACCGGACGCATTGGTAATGCTGCTAGACAATATGGACCTCCTGTGCTTCAGCAAATTCTCTGGTTCAGCACGGTCAGGTCCCGATAGTGACAGACTACAGAGGTTCATCCTGTATTAGTGAAGCTTTTCTTACAGAGACTAGACCATGGTGAAATTAAAGGAGCTTGAAGTGGTATAATTTCATCTTCTCTCAGCCCATTCAAAATCATACAATTTAACAAAATTTCAATTAACCTGTGAATTTGGCACCAAATGCTTAGTCATTATGGTTACATCCGAACACTGTTAATTTAAACAGGATGCTTAAAGTGTCAATATAGTCTGGCATTTCAATGTTGGCTCAACACGATTTATACTTTTCTCTCATCAAACATAGCTGGAAAGGGAGATTTTTTTTTCCTGCCCCAAATAAGCTCACCACACACTCCAGTAGCGAAGGGTTGTTGGTATGGGCAACAAAGGCCAATCAATGGTCATTGAAGTTCTTCAAGAACGTAACGGCTGGAGATTTGAATAGAGTTTATACAAAATGAGCATCAAACTCTCTCCGACATTCAGCAAGAGTTGGGTGCCAAGGACCCAGATCCTCCATGCAAAGGAATTAGAGAGCTTGCCAGAGACTGGAACAGTCTTGCTAAGCGAGCCAGCCAGAGAAACCTAAGGCAGGGTCTTTGTACTAAAGCCAAAGCCATTCTGGTGGGGAAGGGGGAGGGCAGATTGAGCCCAAGACCCCGCGAAGGACTCAGATGGGGGCAGGGCAGCTGCAAGCCGTGCCCAGCACAGGTCACCTCAGAAACGTGACACAAGAGACATTGATGAAATCCTTTTTGTTCAGCCAGACTCTGAGGTAAAATTTGCGCCCTGGGACAGGCTTTTGGTGACTGACGGGGGAGGGGAATTCTCTAGTCCAAGTTTGGTTGTTAGGGCCCCTTCCTCCTTCCCCAGGGAGCCGTGGCGCTGGACCAGTTTTGGAGGTGAGAATGCTGAATTGCAACCCCCAATCTACACCGTTGAAAATGGTGTCCAGTCCATCCAGTCCAGGAGAGTTGGCAACCCTCCCACCCCAGCCTGGCCCACAGCTGTGGACTCTGGTGCTGGCAGGGCCCTCTGGTTGTGAAGCCCATGGCAGGGCCAGCGGGCAGCAGGACCCAAGCGTGGTAGGGCCAGTGGAGCCCATGGGGCCAGCAGGTGATGGGACCCTGAGGACCAGCAGGACCCCTCGGAAGGCAGCAAACCCTGCAGCGGCAGGATCCCAGGGTGTGGCAAAGCGCATGGGGCTGGCAGAATCTTGAATGGGTTGCCTGCAAGCCCGGACACCAGGAGGAGAAAGCATGGGGGCTGGCCCCCAAGGAAGCTGAGTGCAAACCCTGGGGATGCTGCAGCCCCCAGCACCCTACTTCCCACGCCTACACCGGGGATAGGCCCAAGCAAGCACCATGGTGATGAAACAAACCTTTGAAGTTTCTTTGGACTCTTATTAAAGAAAACAGCCTCTCTAGGCGTTTCTGCAAGGGGAGTGGATGGGGTTCAGTGGGGAGGAGTCATAGGCAACACAAGTTGGGTGCCTAATGCCTCAGGGAATTAGGGACCAACACTCTGCAATTCCGCCCCCCCCCCCCCCCCCCCCCCGCCCCAATCCCTTACATCGGCTCTCTTCCATCCCCGAATGAAGGGGACATTGTCAATGGGGACCTTTCGATTGTTTTTTGGATTGGTGCTCCCTACAACTGGGGGAAATCCACAGTATTTCTGCATTAGTCAGACACTGGGAATGCACCGCACCCAAATCAAGTCATGGCCTTGACAAAAGTCAAAGAAGACTACAGCTCTGAATCCTAAAATCCCTACAATTGCCGATGCCTTTGCTTCCATAAGCTCACCGTTCCAGCTCTGAGTCTACATCCAAAAAAGGATGTATACCAATCTTGTGGGAAAAGGGGGTTTTGCACAAAAAGAAAATGTCCACACTGATTGTTTTTATGCAAAAATGGATCGGCAGAAAATATGCAAATGAGATTGCAACTCATGCAAATGAGTCCCCCATTAGCATATTTTTTTGCCGAGAAAACTCGTAGTGTAGACGTAGCCAGAATGACCAAGCCACTGCCCCTTAGAGATCACAAATTTTGGCCAGTTTTTCCCATGGAGCTTCTTTTCTTTGCTCCTCCCCGCCTTCCCCCAGTGACTCTGTAGTTTAAGAAGACGTTACGGAAAGAACTCATGAGAGAATGATGCTACGCCATGAACAAATTTTGCAAGGGCATCAGAGAATAGAGCTTGGGTTGTTGTTGTTGTTTTTTTTATTTCCAAATGATGTTGGATGAAAAGCAGGAAGATTAGTCTGTATGGGGCCACTTAATTCTTGTCCAAGGTCAGGACCATGGCTTTCTGCTGAGGAGATTGGTTTCTGAATAGATTCATCAACTGTTTGCTTTAGGTTTAGTGACATCTCAGTGCTATTTTCCTCTGTGTTCGCTGGTCATTTGATATTTATCATTCCACAACTGCTGTGGAGGTCACCCATGGAATTACACACAAAGCAACATATCCATAGTTCTGTCAGCCCTGTGCTGTGCTCCAGCTTGTCATCTAGAATAGTAGTTCTTTGTGTTTTAAAAATAATGATTTTGCACCCTCTATTTCAGTAGCACCGGCTCGCTTCTTCTTTTATAACCCTGCTTCATTGGCTCATTTATCATCTCCTGTTGGACCTGGAACCATGCAAATGCACACTTCCCTCAAGAAAGCTCTTCATAGTAGAGTTTCATTCTTTTTCTCTCCAGTGGTTAGAGCCTGGGAATAACAATTTGTGCGGGGCTATGTCCCACTCCGCCACTGTGTTCTCATGTAGCCTTGAGTAAGTCATTTAATGTCTATGTGCCTCAGTTCCCGTCTCTGTGAAATATATATAATCAGCTAAAAATGTGTATGTCACCATTTCTTTTCAATTATAGTTTAGGCAAAGCCTTAACTGCTTCACCTTGCTGGTCAAACTCATGTTGCCAGCTCTTGCAATTTTATCCTGTCTTATGATAGTTGGGGTTTTCTTTAAATCTCCAGCTTCTGGATTCATGTGATTCTGTAAGAAATTTGGCATTTATTTATTGTCCTGAAAAAAAAAACCTTGCTTACCTTCATCATTGCGG
>JANRFK010001605.1:5411108-5425729 GCA_030068395.1 Apalone spinifera | reverse complement strand
CTTGCGCAAGACCTCCTGCACAAAACAATTCTTGTGCAAGAAGCCTGCAGTGTAGACGTAGCCTTAGGGATGAATGTCTTGGTAGGTTTGCTCTGGGTGGTAAGATCATTATTAATAATATTCATTGACGAGGACTCCTTGTAGGGGAACATTTTAATCTGCCTGGTCACTCAATCATGGATTTAAAAGTAGCCATTCTTCTACAAAGGAATTTCACTAACCAGTTACAGAGAGAGTCTGAATCACTAGAATTCACCTACAGATTGGGGGCTAGACTCGATGATCTTCTGAGATCTCTTCCAGCCCTAGGATTCTATGGACATTGTTACCCTGGTCTTGAATAAAGACATTAACTGGTTGGCCCATTGCAAAGCCAGTTCCTCCTACCTTTAACATCTGCAGATCCACATCAAAAGCTATGCATGGGGCACATCCAGGCCACTTAATTAGCCTCATTAACATGGGTCCTACAATTGACAGGTACTTCTTCTGTAATATATATCTCTTGGTTTCTGTTATTTCCACTCCAATTCATCTGATGAAGTGGGTTTAACCTATGAAAGCACATGTCTTATGAGGAGAGGCTGAGGGATTGGGGTTTATTTAGTCTACAGAAGAGAAGAGTGAGGGGGGATTTGATAGAAGCCTTTAATTATCATAAGCGGGGTTCCAAAGAGGATGGAGAGAGGTTGTTTTCAGTGGTGACAGATGACAGAACGAGGCGCAACGGTGGGAGTGGGGGAGGTGGAGGCTGAATATCAGGAAAATCTAGGAGGGTGGTGAAGCACTGGGATGGGTTCCCGAGGGAGGTGGTGGAATCTCCATCCCTAGAGGTTTTTAAGTCCCAGCTTGACAAAGCTCTGGGATGATTAAATTGGGGTTGGTCCTGCTTTGAGCAGGGATTTGGACTCGAAGACCTCCTGAGGTCTCTTCCAACCTTATGATTCTATATATTTTGTTTAGTCTCTTGGAGTGCATCTACACTGCACCGTAGCTCAAAATAATATACGCAATTTGAGCTATGCAAATTGCATATCTTATTTTGATGCTATTTTGAAATAGCTTTTTTTGAAATTTGGCGCTGTCTACACAGCACTTACTTCAAAATAAATCACTATTCCAAAATCTCCCTTGCTCCTCATGGAAGGAAGTTTACTGAGACGTCAGAATAGCGAGCCCATCGTATTTTGAAATAACGGTCGCGCTCACAAGACTGGGAATAGCTATTTCAGTGCTGCACTGTAGATATAGCCTAAGGCGCCACAGGACTACTTGTTCTTTTTTGCACTAGATCAGCCCTGGCCAACCCGCGGCTCGTGAGCTGCATAAAGCTCTTGCCCCCAAAAGTGCGGCTCGTGAAGCCACTCCCGCGCTCTCCAATAGCCCCGGTCCCCTGGCTCCCCTGCCCCAGCCCCCGGCTTCCCGGGTCGGAGCTGCAGAGTTTTCAAAATGGCACCCAAGATGGCGGCTGTCTTAAAGGGGCAGCCTTCTTTACAAAAAAATTTTTTTTTTTTGGCTCAACAATTCTGGCGCGGCTGTTCGCATTTTTTCTGCTGCTGTTTTGGCTCTCTTTGTTAAATGGGTTGGCGACCCCTGCACTAGATGATGTAGGAACACAGACTAAAAAAATAGTCCCTCTCCCTTCCCCCAGGGGTCCTTGCCATTCCTTAAAATTCTGCCCTATTGACACATGGCTGGTTCTGTTCAACTCTTCAGCCTGAAGAAATGGAGAACAGGAACCCACTGGGTTTTATCCTGAGGTGAGCTGGGAAGAGCAGAGTTGAACAGATCACTCGCTCTCCTTTGTGTTCAACCAAGAAGCGGTTTCGAAGGCTATGTGCACTTAGAGCACAACCACAGTGAATGTAACTACACCTCACAGTGAAAGGCTCCAGTGGACAGAGGAGCTCTGTCAGCTCCCTGCTGCCAAAATCTTCCTCTGAAACAAGGAAAGTCTCTAGCGAGGTGGCGGCAGTGGGGCATGACGCTGCAAAAAATAGCAGTGGAGGCATGGGGGCAGGGTTCCCTCTAATTTTTTTCCAGCTGGGTGCAGAATAAATGTTGTTCTGTGCACCAAGGCAAGCACAGGTGTGCACCACCAATAGAAATACATGCTGCTGCTTGTGGGCGCTCTGCTAATTAGCTGGGTGGCATTTGAATCTCTCCTGAGTGGCCACCCAACCACTCCGCTTACAGGGAATACTGTGTGGGAGGCACCATGTGGATGCGTAGAAATTAGAGTTCTGTAGGGTATGTAACCTGTGGTTCAGGTGTGTAGGACATTCTATTCTGCTCTACTCCTTTAGGCAGTGCCTTGCTGCTATTTACACCTGTGCTCGCTGGGTGTGCAGCGTCTCTACTACTTAAAACTACCATAAACGTAAAACGTACCTTTAAATGGAAAAATGTATCTGCCGGGATTATATACTTAATACAATAAAAGACCTTTAAGGACAGACTTTTATGGCTGCCGCTACCTATAACTGTTAGAGGAAAGAGCATAAATAATGCAAAATTAGGTCTCATTATTTAATCATCATCCCTGATTATGTAAAATCTCACTGACATTACCGGTTAGAAAATAGCACCTTTAGGCTAAACTCTGCCACTCTTCAGCCTATTACCACGAGATTTCATTAACACAATCTTATTGCTGGGAAATAAGGGGAATAGTTTCTCTTCCATGCAAAGCAAATAATTTGTTCTGTTGAACAATTTCATTTATTTTAGGTCATTTTCCCAGGCAAATGCTTGGCTCTTTTGTTATGTGGATGCATCCCAGACAGAAAGAAGATGAGATCTTGTAATTGAAGCCTGGATCATAAAAAGGGGGGGCAAAGTCAAGTTGCACAGGGAGCCTTTAATATAGGCAGGTCATAGAATTGGCCTCCCACAGTGCCCCTTGAGAGTGGTAGCCCTCCAGACAAATCTGCAGAAGTCATACCTTTCTGGGGTTCTCGGATCAAAAAGACAAAGAAGCATTCATGAACAAAGTTTGGGCTGCGGTGGACCCTGGGCCCTTTAAATGCCACTGGAGCACCACACAGCAGCTCTCAGGGAAGGAAGTCGTGCACTGTGGTCCATGTGGCACTCAGGGCTGGCTGCCCTTAGCCCTGGCTGCCCTTAGCCCTGCCCCTTCCACTCAAGGCTCCACCTCTTCTAGGAGCAGGGAGCCACCCACTCACACCTTGTCCAGGGACCCAGCATGGCTGTCGGCTCCCCTAAGTCTCTGAGACTGGGTCAGCTGGCTCGGGCTCCTGGGTCTCTGAAAATGGCTCAGCCCCTGCAGCCCCGGACTGGAGCATGCTCAGTGCAGATGGAATCTTCAGCACATTTCACTATCGTTTGCTATTAAGTCTCTCCTGAGCACTTGGGAGGTGAGGTTGTTCCAAGGCTGTGACCCTTGCCAAGTTTGGGCACATGGGAAACGTTAGCCCAATTGGTTAGAGTTTGAAAAAGTGATAAGCAACTGAAAACGAAGTCTTATAGTGGAAATACCTTTCACTATAGGCAGCATTCCCATATCGGTCTATAATTATTGTTCCATAACTCTGTAGCTCATGAAGGCACTCAGAGAAACAAGGCACAATGGATAGATACATCAACACCAAAGGGGCTGGCAAGTGAAAGCTGGAAACTCCATTGACAGAGATCAGAGAAGATCCAGGTTGGAGACTCTGCTGGGGGATGTATGTGTGTCAGAGAGGAACGTTGCCTCATGAATATAGAGCAAAATGAGCCCCCCCTGCAACAGTGAGAAACTCCCAGTCACTGTTTTGACAAAACTCCCATGATCCTTAGCGGGCGAAGGGGGATGGGGGAATCTCCCTTCCACAAAAATGCATACACCAAATACAGCCAATAATTGCACGAGAGCTGTCTGTTTTCAAGGACACTGTTCTTCCCCTCAGTCATGCGCATTTGCTCCTCTCCCATCCTTGGGATTTGTTTTCTTTTTGCCTCTGCTTTTCATTTATTTATTTCGGCCTGGCTCAAAGCTTTGCAGCTATCAAAGAGAGCACAGGGCCTTCCAGTTGGTAAAGTGGATTGCTGGATTAACTCCCACATCAGATGTTTGTACATGTACAGGCTTGGAGGTCAATGGATGTTATTAATTCACAGATTCCTTGTTTACTTGTTCTGAAGAGGTTAGAGCCAATGACTTAGGGGTCAGACAGACCTAGCAGCCACATTACAGCAAGGCAGTTTATGTATTTCTGTACATAGCAAATCAGCATATATTTTTATCTCACTTTTTTCCCCCAAATGTAGAAAAAAAATGCATTGCATTTCGTATGCAGACACATCCTAGATAGATAGATAGATAGATAGTATGAGGAGAGAAAGAGAGAGAGAGATAAAGAAAAACTTTAAAAAGTTTTAAGCAATCGTGACTACACTGAGACAGTCCATCATAAGACAAGCTTGATCGGTCTGGCTCGCACAGACGCAAATTATCTACACGCTGCCAAGCTATGATTCAGCTTTTCAGTGAAGTGGGCACCTTTGAGACATTACATGTTAATTACCACTTTGAAATTGACTGCAGGCATATGTACATTAAGAACTTTTGTCTAAGTCACTTGGCTCAGCTGCGCGCATGCACGGCGAAGGACAAGATGGATGGTTTCAACGGCTGTTCCTTCCACAGCGCGAGGGGCAAGCATTTCCCTGCAGAGCTTGTGGACATCAGAAAAGGCCCAGAGAAATGTGCTGTCATCGGAGGTGGCGGGTATCCCCAGTGCCCGCGTGCCTTCCTCCCTCACTGCTGGGGGGGCTGAGGCCATGCACTGCCCCACCTCCTCATGGTTGGAGGCGGGGCCTGGGCAGAAGGGGCAGTGTTGGGGTGGGGCTTGCTTCCCTCAGACCTATTTTCACCCAGACTGTCATGGCTGAGGGGTCTCAGTGATGGGGGTAGGAACAATTCAATGCAATGAAACGGGGGTCAAGAGAAAGCTGTCCCAGTGCTGCCAACTCTTGCGATTTGGCCGTGAGTCCCATTGTAGTTGGTATTTTCCTTACAGCGCCAGCTGCTGGAGTCACGTGGTTCGCACGAGCATCTGAGCTTTCACTACTACCAAACGAAATGGGGGGGAAGCAACTCTCTAGCTATTATTGCAGAAAAAAGCTATTATTGCAGAAGAAACCTGGGAGCCCATGAGGGGCTCAGAATCCAGAAGGCAAGAAAAAAGAGCCCAGCATTAAAATCTAACAAAAACCATTCTTTATAAGCAATTGAGATTTTTAAGTCAATCACATGAACTTTGGGTGGGTGGGCATGACTGTCCCCTTCAGGGGTAGGGCATTGGTCCTGGGAGCCCTCTCAAAGGGTGCTCCACCCTGAGTGTGTATCAGCTCCAATGGCCCAGGGCCAATAATCACACCTTGTCTTTGTGAGGCAGTCAGGCCTAGTGGCCTCAGTCAACAAAAATAATCCCTTCCATCACAGCAGTGGGGCCTAGTGGCCAGAGTCAGTAACAACACTCCCTTCCCACAAGGCAATGGTGCCCAGTGGGAAGAGTCAGTAGCAACACTCCCTGTCTTGAGGACAGTGGGGCTAGTGGCCAGAGTCTGTAACACCACTCCCTTCCTGCGGGGCAGTGGGGCCCAGTGGCCATAGTCAACAACAATTCTCCCTCCTTTCAGGGCCGTAGAGCCTAGCGGTCGCAGTCACGGAGTCAATAGCAATGTCCTTCGGCACAGGGCAGTGTGGCTTACCAGCCAGAGTCTATGTCAACGGTTGTAGTGCCCCCACTTGCGGTTAATGGGGAGGGGAGCCCCATTACAATTTGCATTATAGGTAGGCTTGCTGGTGGCTGACAGCCAAGACATAACAAGAGAAGGAAAGAAACGTGGGCAGGGAGCGAGGTAGCAAAGGTTACAGGATGCGTTAGCACCGAGCAGCTGAGTACACCAGTCACTGTTGAGCAGTTAACTGCCCCCAATGTCTGCATCTGGCTGTTTCTAGAAGGCAGCCTTGTAGGTGTGTTAGCAAAAAGGAGGTTTGAAAAAAAAGACTTGATCGAGGATCTGTGAGGGCTGCAAAACACTCTCCACCCTTCCTGGAGACCAATGTCTTACATGTATTTAAGATTAAAACTCAAAGTGCTCCTTGCTTCTTATTGCTGGGAGCCCCATCCTAGTCCCATGGAAACCCTGGATACTCTGTATTTTCCTTTCACAGGAGTTTGATCATTTGTTAGCGTCTGTGTCTATTTTCCTCCTCCCCCAGCCACTCAGCAAAGCACACCTGTGGGCGAACGCTGTAAAACCTCAAGGCTGAGACGTTGCGGCTAAACAAGCAGGCGGATTAATCTGTCTGCAACAAATCTTGTGTGAGCACGGGGGGAAGGATTTCAGTCCAGTTTTTCCTGCAATGTGAATTCTGAAATAAACTGGAATGACTCTTATTCTGCCAGCATCAGCCAGAAGAGTCGCTCTGTCTTTTCAGAGAAGAAACTAGGCCCTGAAGGAAAAAAACCCAAAACTCAACAGCCTCTTGGATTTGCTAGAGCCATAGAACCGCCGCTAGCTTTATTTTGCCCATAAACGTGTTCCTAGTTTAATCGCCCGCTGGGGCTCAGGATTGTTTATAGACATAGAGCTCGATGCAAAGACAATATCGGTGGCTTTCTGACCCCCTCTGATGTGCATTGATGCCTCTGCAGAATCAACCCTTCCCTCCCTCCAAGGTGGTTAACGGTGGCACTACCAGGATCGGGGAGATCTAACACATTTTTGGCCAGCCAGAATTGCTATTGATCATTTAACCTCTTTAATGACATTAGGAGGGTGCGGTGGGAAGAGGGTGAGGAGGGGGCAGAATGTCTGTCAAAGCCAAAAGTGAGATGATTTTCAGTACACAGTGGGAGCACTTGACAGCTGTTGGTGAGGGCGTGGGGTGGGTTGCTGTCCAGCATTCAGTCGATAGAAGGTGGGATACTTGTCCAGAGACAACGGGGCAGGAAAAGAATGTATGCTCTGGGTGATGTAGGCAGATTAGGTTGCATGGGTGGGTTTTTAAAGCCCAGTTTATTATAGTTGCCTGCAGTAACACAAGGACTTCTCCACAAAGGCTACGTCTAGACTGCAAGCCTCTTTCGAAAAAGACTGTCTAGACGACAACCAGTACTTTCGAAAAAGCAAGCCGCTTTTTTGAAAGAGAGCACCCAGGCAGTCTGGATGCTCTCTTCTGAAAAAGGACCGTTTGCATTACATAGTGCCTTTTTTCAAAAGAGCATTTTCGAAAAAAGGCATTATTCCTCATAAAATGAGGTTTTCCACGGTCGAAAAAACTGCTGCATTCTTTCGATTTACTTTCGAAAGAACACGGCTGCAGTCTTGACGCAGGTAAAGACTTTTTGAAAAAAGGCCACTTTTTTCGAAAAAACCCTGTAGTCTAGACACATCCAAAGATACTAACCATCTCTTGAGAGGAGACGAGTTCCATCCAGTCTCTAAGACAGTGCTGGGCACACTCGGGGGATCCAGCTAAGAGGAGTTCCAGGACTGGGGAACAAAAAACAGGACTATGCAGCGCTTTAAAGACTAACAAGATGGTTTATTAGGTGATGAGTTTTTGTGGGCCAGACCCACGTCCTCAGACTAACATGGCTACATTTCTATCAGAATTGGGGATTGAGTTATTCCCTTCTGACTGGTTATGTAGGGCTTTCCCCAAGCAACAGGAGAGAGAGGGGGGGGAAAAAAAAAGATTGTGGGGCATGTAAAGCATCTAGAACTATGGCCTTATACTTTTTAAAACTGACTACATTTTGAGTTGGCAGTGTGTCTTTACGCAGTGAAATTTCCTAGACAGATAGGCTCCAACTAGTGTTTTAGATCCAAATATCACTGAATGCTGGGGCTGAGTGACAGAGCTGGGTGAGGATCCCCAAAGTCCTGTTCTTCTGCCACTATCCTTTCTCTTAGGACTGGCTTCTGATCCCACTTTAAGCCAGTGAAAATTGGGGTGACTTCATTCTAGTTAATGGAGTTAGAGCAGGGTCGAAACAGTGTAAGATTGGCATTGGGAACTTCATGGAGTGGGTGGGTGGAGACAGGTCTTTCATTCCTATATTATTTCTCATCCGTACCATATAGTCATAGGTCCAGTCTTGCTCAGTGAAAGAGAGAATGTATGTGTGATTTGAACGCAGCCTCACTAACTCCTGAGACCGTCTGCTCCTTTAATATGATCCATTTTGATGTCGATTTCGCATTTTATCAACTTTAAAAGCCTTCTGATCTCTTCCAGTTAGACTTTAATTACATTTCTTTATTCCCAGCCCACTGGAAGATCAAACACAGAAAATATCTTTTCTTACTCACCAACCCTGCCTCTGTCTTCACTGGGGATTATAGCTTGTTACTTTCCATGTCCATGAGATCATTAAGTACAAAGCAGCAGTCAGCGAACAGGGTCTATAAACTCCTTGCTCCAAATGCTCGTGGCAAGATGCAAAGTGCAGTGAATACCTAGCGCTCTCCAAATCCGCAGCTGTCTGCCTTATGTCCACTGGTAGCTGCCCCCCGAGCTGTCAGTGTGGATACCTGCCGTTCATTTTTGCAAATTTTGCAAAATGACTTGGGCTCTGCAAATATGACTTTGGGGCAGTGCTGTTGATGCTTTTAGCTTGTTAAATTTCTGATGGGTGTGTGGGGGGGGGGGGAGACATCAGCTGGCACACTCATTCTTATTTTCAATTCAGCAACGGCCAGGGAGACAGATACATCTCACTCGGTGTCCGCAAAGTATGGTACTTATTGCCCACAGTGCCGGGGAGACTGCTGGCAACAACAGATGTGTTGGAGGAAATATGGGACTCGTTTGATTCTGGGAGCATCTTGGCGAATGCCACTCGCATTCCTGCTGTAGAGGTGTTCCTAGAGTCCCAGTGGCTTTTAGGCAATTGGATTAGAGCGGCAACCTGGTTAGCGTTTGCCATCTGGGCCCGGCCAGCAGGTCGTGTGACACACTCCCGTGGCTACAGATCTTGCTATGCACAAGGCTAGACTGTTGTAAGGTGCTCTACCTCCCGTCCAGTCCGGAAAGCAAAATGGCCCAGCGTATGGAGCGGTGTCGTTGAGCGGGTTGCCAGGTGTCCGCTTTTGAACCGGACAGTCCAGTATTGGAGCTTTCTGTTCGGGAAACAAATGAGAATATATAAATGTCTGGTATTTTCTAAATAAGATGTAACATAGATTGTGAGGTAATGTCAAGCGTGTCCAGTATTTTTGTTGAAACCATCTGGCAACCCTAGTCGTTGAGCGAGTGCTTGCGTCGTGCCAATGTGGTGACAAGTGCTGCCCAGTTAGTGTCCTGTAGGCCGTGGCCTGCCACCCAAGGGGGCAAGGGGAGCATTTGCCTCAGGGCCCAGCACTTCAAAATGGCCTGAAGTGACCAGCTGCCGTTGCTGCGGGAGCGGCAGCGACCAGAGGCCTGGCCCTTTAAATCACCATTGGAGCACTGCAGGGCATGCTCTGGGCATCTTTGAGGACTGGAAGGACCCAGCATGGCGCGCTCCAGGCTGTACTGAGAGGCAGCTGCCCCGGGCAGTCCCCCATGTAGGCCTCACAGTTCCTGCATTGGGTAGCATCCCTTGTCTGTTGAAGTTTATAACCAACCTCCAGTCTGGAAATTAGCAATTTAGAATTTCCTGGTGATCTAAACTGAACTAATGTCACCCAAAGACACTGGAGACCTGGGATTTTGCTCTTTTTTCTAGAACATTCTGACCTTGGCGCTTCTGGACAGTTGCTTGGATACCAAAGACTTATCTTTGGGTACACATAGAACTGGCACTAGGCACAGTGATTCCTGCCTGCTACCCACAAGACTTCTCTGCCAGCTTTGGGGACAGAATGGACTCTTCTGCCATTGGTTTACTGGCAGAAACTTTGGGACCATGTCCACCTTCAAGGCACTTTGGAACACCGAGGAGTCCCCACTTAGGGGATTTGGGTTTATTTAGTCTGCAGAAGAGAAGAGTGAGGGGGGATTTGATAGCAGCCTTCAACTCCCTGAAGGGAGGTTCCAAAGAGGATGGAGAGAGGCTGTTCTCAGTGATGGCAGAACAAGGAGCAATGGTCTCAAGTTGCAGTGGGGGAGGTCTAGGCTGGATATTAGGAAAAACTGTTTCACTGGGAGGGTGTTGAAGCACTGGGATGGGTTCCCTAGGGAGGGGGTGGAATCTCCATACCTAGAGGTTTTTAAGTTTCGGTTTGACAAATCCCTGGCTGGGTTGATTTAGTTGGGGTTGGTCCTGCTTTGGGCAGGGGGCTGGACTCGATGATTCCTGAGGTCTCTTCCAGCCCTAGGATTCTATAATTCTATTATTCGGACCCAATGCATGTTCCCCTCATTTCTGACATTGCCTGGGAACCGGCTCACGTGTGAACCTGAATCCATCCCAGTTTCTAGTCTGATGACAACGACTCTCTCGGATTTGGAAATCTTCTGCTCTCTTCTCAGCACTGCACAGCATTGCCCGATAACCGGCCGCAAGCATCTTCTCTGGGTTTTCGCTTAGGGCCGTCATGATTCCCATAAAAATAATAAATAAAAGTGCCCCGAGCCAGGCCCATCAGTGAGGGAAGGGGGGAGAGAAAAGGAGGTAACTGCCCTGAGACCTGGTGATTCTAAAGGGCCTGGGGTTCCCAGCACCATCAGGGCTAGTACTGCGGCAGTAGCAACAACCAGAGCCCAAAGCCCCTTAAATCATCGCTGAAGCACAGCATGGTGTTCTCCAGAGGGGGCTCTAAGAGTTGGGGGCTTGGCTTGGTGCCTGGGCAGTGCTGAGGGCTGGCTGCCTCTGACTCCACCCCTTCTGCCTGAGGCCCCACTCCTTTCAGGAGCTCAGAGCCAGACACCCCCTCCCCCCCCACACACACACAACACACACCTTGCCAAGGGACCTGTTGTGGTAATCGGCTCCCTTGCCCTAAGCAGCCAATGAACAGACATAGTGAAAATATTTTTACAGCCAATAGAAGTGGCATTTTTTATTTTGTTGCTGTTGTCATCTAGCCCTTTTGTAATGGCTCCTAACATTCAGTTCGCTTTTTCTGATTGCCGGCACATACTGGTTGAACCTCTCTCGTCCGGCATGCTCTGGGCCAGCAACATCCGTGGTCTGGCATGATATGAGTGAGCCGGATATCCACTGATCGTGGGTGTGACCAAGTTTCCCGCAGTCCCATAAAGTTTGTTTACACCTGTGACAGGGAGTTTGCCCTGCACTGGCCCTTTACGGGCAAAACCCAGCTCGGAGCAGGGGCTAGGAGCAAAGCCCCAGATGAGGCTGTTCTAGCTGATGAGGGCCCAGCTGGGAGTGATATAAGGGGGAACTGACAGCTGCTCTAGAGAGAGAGTGAGGAGTGAGGGCCTGATTGCTAGAGAAGCAGGAAGCTCCCTGGAGCTAGAGCAGTGCTGGGAAGGCAAAGCAGGGCTAGGAGAGCTCTGGCCAGACCAGCTCCCAGGCTTTAGCTCCTAAGGAGGAGATCAGGGTGCTCTGAGAAAAAGAGGACCGTGGGATGTGAGCAGAGGGAACAACAACCTTCCCCGGAAGGGGGGCTTGGACACAGGTGTGGGCACTGCCGGAGGGCAATGTCTGGAAGAGGATGCCGTGACCTGAGGAGAAACGGGGCGACACCACCTAGAGAAAGGCATCCAGCAGGGCCAGAAGAGCTAATTCCCAGGACAGCTGGCTGGTGGCTCTGTGGCGGTGAGTTGGCCTCTCACAACACCCCCCCCCACCCCCCCCGCCAGTCCTGGTGCTCAGTGTCCTGGGCTGTTATTTAGCTCTAATGGACCCCTAAATGTCTTCTCAGAGCCTCGTAAGCAGTGGAAGTGTTGGCGATGCTGCTAGACCATATTGACCTCCCGTGGTCTGGCAAATTCTCTGGTTCGGAACCAGTCAGGTCCTGAGGGTGTCGGACTAAAGAGGTTCAACCTGTATGGAGCGGAATTTGAAGGGAACGATCCACAATCGCTCCCAGATTTCTTGGGTGGGTGTTGAAGTCTTATGGGGGGGAGGGCTCCCTTCTGATAGCAAAGGCCTTCTTTGCCATAAAGCTCTAAACCTGGAGTCATTCCATTGATTTCCAAGGAATTCCTTCAGGTTTACACAGGCGTCACAGAGGGCCCGGTTTAACTCCGGGACTATTCTGCAATTCCTAGGCCCCAAAGGAGGAGGTCCTTTGCTCTGGGACGTGGGCTCTGCAATGCGAATGCTTTGGAAAGGGGGTAGGTGTCGATAACTGGATGTAGGGCCTTCCCCCAGGGATGTCAACCCTTGTGGCCTGAGTCTCCAATGACCACTTGGTGCCACATGGGAAAGAGATTTGTCCTGCCTGCAGTCATCATTGAGGAGCCTACCTCTCTGGTCCATCACTCTCTAGGCCAGCAGCATCCGTGGCCCAGGAGGACCACAGGTGGTACCAGACCAGAAAGCCCCAGTGGCTGGGAGCAGGGGCCGGTTGGGATTCTGGCGGCAGAAGGGCTGGTGGCTGGGAGCCTGGCCAGGCTGGGAATGGAGCCAGGCCAGGGATCTGGGGGTCCAGCCGGACCCAGGGCAAAGCCAGGCCAGTGGGCTGGGAATAGAGCTGGGTTGGCAGCTGGGAGTGCAGCCAGATTGGTGGGCTGGCAGCAGGGGGGTGGCAGCTGAGAGCTGTGGAAGTGGCCAGGAGTGGAGCCAGGCCGACAATTGGTTGCTGGGGAGCTGGCCAGAGTGAAGCAGGTGCCCTGGGGGCAGGAAGCCCGGCTAGGAATGGAGCCCAGTAGCTGGGGCTGGCAGTGATAAGGGAAGCCTGGGAGCAGGGGCCCATAGCAAAGAGGGGAGCCCGGTGGCTGGGAGGCTGACAGCCCCCTTGGGAGAGTCAGGAGCCTGGCAGCCAGGGTTCAGAATTGACCTTCCTGGTCTGGCAAACTCCCTCTTTTGGGGCCGGTCAGTTCCCGAGGGTGCCGGACCAGAGGTTCCACGTGGTTTTCCCAGAGTCCTGCTGCTCTCGACACAAGATACCTATTTTGGCAGAGGCCAAGAACTGGCTGTTCCGGGGAGGCTGATCTACCCTTTCCCTCTAGCTTTAGGATTTCCTCAGCTGAAGATTGAAGCACATTGGACCACTGGCGTGGGGGGAACTTGTCCTGCCTTTGCCCGTAAGGTGATGTACCTGTCTCTTGCCGAGAGGTTTGTCTTTAGCAAAGTAATTATCCTTCCCTCCCTCCTATTCCACTCCCCTCATGGCCCATAGGTTATTAACCTCTATAATTTCAGGGTGGACTTTGAGAAATTGTGTCTAGAGACCACAGCGTCTGAGCAAAGCATTAGCCGCTGCATAACAAATTACCAGCTCAACTCTAAAAGCACAATTCCCAGCACAATGTCTCCAGGAGGGACGGTGAGAAGGAACTGGGGGGTTAGCATCCGTGTGGGTTCGGAAGGAACGCTTGCCTTTTAAATTAATTCCCTGTGTGGTGGACTAATATAAATCAACAAGAAGGGACAGGATAATAATTGTAAAATGCACAGGCAGCCGTCACCTGGACAGTGCAGATGAAACTTCCCTGCTGCTGCTTCCACCTCCGAGCAGCGGAAAGGTCGGCAGATCTGCCATCTGGAGACCTGCCGCTGAGGAGAAGAGGAGAAAGGTGATGGAGAGAAAAATGACAAGGCAGCAGAGCCTGGAGTAACCGGGGAGATAATCCTGTTGGGTGCATTGGAGGCTTTCAGTAGCTCTATCCTAGGGGGACGGTTTTCTTGATAGAAAAACTTTCTTCATACAATCAAGCCATTTCCTCTTGGGGACAGCTGATTTCTCAGGTCTTAGGCCTCTCTCTCTCCTTAGGAAACAAACAAAACTACTTTGCAAATGACCAGATGTTGCTGGAATTTCTCATATTGTGAAATCAGAGGAAGCAAAACTACTTGTCTTCCTCTCAGATAGGCTGGCAGCGTAATAGCGAGAGCAGGCAAGCCATTCCAAATCCAACAGGCACATCTCTCTGTGTGAAACCTAACATGATCTACTTTCCCATCTGGGTGGGATCGTTAATTTGAGCCTTTATTAATGTAAATACGGAAACGAGAGGCTAAAGATCAAACAGATCTGGCACCACACGTGGAAGGGTAAATTAACCATCTACATTAACAAGAAAGAAAAGTGATGATTTAGGCCTGCTAGAACGTTTTACGCTGAAAAAGTGTCCCCGGGAATGTGCATGGCCCTAGGAGAAGCATCGGTCTGGCACATGTCCATCCACATGAAGAAAAACCTGTAATGTGTTCCTGGCTCAGTCCTACTCATTGCACAGGGGGGGTTATCGTCTATGGAAGAGTGGAGGAGTCTAGACAGCTGCCACAAACACGAAAGATGAGGGTGAAGTAGCTGAGAGCAGAGGAGACGTAACCTAGCAGTATCAAACGTACGAGGGTCTGTAACGGTGTGGTGCTTGCCTCCCGAGCGCGCCCCCTTCTGGCTGAGTGCGCGTGCCTGCTCTCTTTTAGTCTGAAGCCTTTTCAGCTACTCAGCCCTCTGGCTGAGTCACACCCCTGTGTGAAATACAAACCCCTTCCAGGATACACAGAGCCTTCTGTAGTGAGGTGTCCTGACAGGTCTGC
>JANRFK010001605.1:5391349-5411098 GCA_030068395.1 Apalone spinifera | reverse complement strand
GTGTGTGTGTGTGTGTGTGTGTGTGTGTGTGTGTGTGTGTGCTCCTCGATGTATCCTGCTGGCTTGTGCAAACAGCCACCCCAGCGACTCCGAGAGAGCCCCCAAAGACCACAAGATCAGATCAGGATCAAAGGCACCCACCTAGGTTTATTATCAAACAAAATCCAATAATAGTTGTCAGGAGGCTCTACCGAGCCAGCATGCATATGTACTGCCTGACAAAGGGGATTTGTTGGTACCGAGATGTTTCTTTGTGAGATGTTTGGGTATGACCCCCCCTGTGTGTACAGCCTGTGCCTAGTACCTTATAGGTAGGTGTGTTCTGTAATATCAGTCCTGTTCTTGCCAGCTTCTGAGAGTGGGGCCTGCTTGTTGCTCACCAGAGCTACATCTAGAGTGCGTCCCTTTGTCGACAGAGGCATGCAAATCAAGCACATTGAAATTGTTAATGAAGCAGGGATTTAAATATCCTGCGATTCATTAGCATAAACATGGCCACTGCTTTTTTCCAAAACGGAGTTTTTTCAAAAAAACCCCGGCAGTCTAGACACCAAAAAAACTCCGTTTCGAAACAAAGCGGATGCCATGTTTATGCTAATGAATCGCGGGATATTTAAATCCCTGCTTCATTAGCAATTTCGATGTGCCTAATCTACATCTCTCTGTCGACAGAGAGATGTAGTCTCGATACACCCCACTAGACCATTGCTGTCTGGGTCTCAGGCCCCCGACCCGGCCTGTGATACGTGGGCTTGTTTTTCAGACGCTCATCGTGCTACAAAGACAACTCCTTGCCCCTCGTTCAGGGCTTTATCACAGTTCATCACTCTCACCATAGTCCACGGTCTCTTTTCCAGCTTGCCACTCGGAGCTCCCTGTGGTGCTGCCCCTCCTTCAGCCTGCCAGTCACTCCCAGCTTTCTCTCCTTCAGTTCTGTCCTGCAACTAACTGCTGCTCTGCCTTGCAGCTCCTTTTGTAGGCTTTCCTAGCCCCTGACTGGCTGGTTCCTCCACAGCTGGTCCAGCCTCCTGAAGGACTTGTCTGTAGCCATTTTCTGAGCGGGATGGGGCGGGACCACAGAGCCTCCCACAGGGAGCCTCAGGACCTAGTCCAGCCTGTTACAGATTCAGAGGAAGATTTGCTGTTGCTCTTGGTAACTAAGCAAAGGAACGCTGGACAGTAATAGCACTTTTGCATCTGTATACCAAATATAACAGGGGAGGGGAAACTTTTTTGGGTCGGAGGCCGCTGACCCACACACAAAAAACAGTCAGGCCGCACACAAGTGAGAAGCAAAACAAACAAACCAACTCTCATTGATGTGGCCCCTGACTGAGAAGGAGAAAGACACTCCTCACATTCCTCGTGCACACCGGAGCCTAGGGGAGCCTGGGCTAGTAGATTTTGTGTGGTCCAGTCCCATGGAAGGTGGGGGAGGCTGGAGCACCAGCGCAGGATCCCCAGTGCTGGTGAGGTGGGGAGCCCCGAGTCTCAGGGTTCAGATCCAGGCAAGCTGGGGGCTGTATCTAGCTCCAGGGCCTTAGGTCCCCCTGAAAAATGGGATCTAAACAAGCTTTACTAACATTGATTAGTTTTTGGCTGCTTCAGTACCTCCTTATTAATGATGGAGGTTAAAATTGCATTAAGGGACAACTACACATTTTTTAAAAATGTTTTCATTGGAAGATTGTTCGCAAGCAAGCATTTTCACAGAAAATAATTTGTTTTCTGAAAAAAAAAAAGTTTTTTCATTGGGTTTTGATTGCTGCAAAAAAAAAAAAAAAAAAAAAAAAAAAAAGAATCCAGAGGTAACTTCACGTTTTTGTCAAACAAATCCAAAAATGGCAACAGAAAATATAAGTGAAAATGACACTTTTTTTCCATGACATTTTCCATAGAAACAAAACACCATTTCCCAGCCAGCTCATGTTAAAATGCCCATTTACACGGCCGAGGGAACTGAATCACGGAGGCCAAAAGGTTTGCCCAAGTCCTCATTGTGCGTTAGTCTCCGGAGCTGGGAATAGAACCCAAATGGTGACTCGCAGGCGCCTGTTTTAACCCCTGGGCAGATGCCTGTCTCCAAGACAACATGAGAGCTATTGAAAGCTGTGCACCAGAGTACAATCAGAAATCAAAAAGGGCTTGTTTATGTAGAGGGCTTTCTAAAAGCCAGACCACTGATAATGAAGGACTTTTTAATACCATGCTGCCGATTGGGCTAACCATGGTAAAACCATGGGCGATTGTTCTTGGAAGGAGTACAGCATTCTGTATTGAAACCGAAGTGTTTTTGGACTCAGTCTTGGGAACAAGAGAGGCTGGGGAATAGGTAAGGCCTGTGAGTTGCCCACAAAGGCTTGAACCTATCCTCGCTCTCGCCAATAAGAATGAAGTTGCCTCCGAGCTTCATAGCACAAACTCAGCCTCCTAAAAGGTCAGAGTGAGGCATGCTTCCCAAGGCCTCAGCCCCTGAAGCAACGCTATGGGCCTCCGAGTAGCCATCCAGGCTAGTGTGTGGCCTACCTCGGTAGCTCTCACAACTCCTCTCACGCTCCCAGCCTGAACGTCCACCAAAACGGCGCTTCAGGAAGCTGTACGCTGAGATTTTCAACATCGCCTAATGCATCTAGACATGCCACCCCCCTCTCCACTGTTTTACACCATGACGCAAGTTTGCAGGCTGCTGCACCGTGCTTGATTATAATGGGGATCTAGAAGGCTCCTCGTGTCCCGTGCAAATGCATGGCATGAGGCTGAATTTTTATTGAGCTGTAGATCAATATAAAACCTCGGGCCCAGAATCTAGTTAGGGGTGCGCACAGAAATCGAACACTGCCTTTCTAGACAGCAATGAAATTGAGGGAATCTTCTGCCTCCCTGACACCCGTATGGATGCTTCCTGTTGGTGAAAGTCACAGATAAACTCCAGGCTGGATTTGGGGACCCTTCTCCTCAGAAACAGATTCTGGTTCTATCCCCACGTGACAAAGATTCCCCCCAAAATACAACACACATGCAAGCCCATACTTCGTATTTAAAGCATCTCTTTACGCCCTTCCTTACTGCTGGAAAAAGCAGGCAGTGCAGTAAATGTTTTGTAGGGAACATCTAAGTGGTCTGAGCTTTTGGTGGGACATTCCCTTTCTGAGCCATTAGGGATGAAGGATGCCTTGCAGTGAATGTCATGGACTTGTTCCCCAGGGATCTGGGTGGAATCCCTTTTCTGCCAAATGCCTCCTGTGTAACCTTGGCATGTCACTTCATTCCTCCGTGCCTCGATTCCCCAGATATTATAATGATGAGGGCCAGAGAAGTCCCGATCTCACACGGATACTTAATATGTTATCTGGGATGGAAGCACTACCCTTCACAATCATCCTGGGTCTGGACCACACTTGCTGCATGCTGCATCCCTCATTCTTTATTAATAAGGCTATTTATATGTAAAGAGGAGCTGCGTTTCCTAGGAGTTCATCTGCTCCTGCTGCTCACCTTCCACCTGCCACTCTGTGTCGGACTCTGTCCTCACTTCTAGTGCAAACATTCACACTGTCACAAAGTCCTAAAACCTAGCAGAAGGCCCAGCCATGGTGCCAAATCTGTAGGTCAGCTGTGCAACGGGGGACAGAAGCAAAGAGGATTTGACATGTGCCTAGCCACCTGGGAAAAGCTCTCCGGGATGGGTCTCCACGTCGGAGGGACTGATAGAAATCAGAGGTATGGCTAGCAGGCCCACAGGGTGCACGTCTCCATGGAACCAACCTGCATCGGGCCATATCCATGACTCCTCCCCATGGCCTGTATTGGCAGCCTTCATCGTGTGGCGCAGGTCGCTAGAAGGATTGGGACGGAGGAGGCTGCAGTTGCTCACAACCCTTGTTGCTAAGCCGTACAGTTACATGGAAGGCCACAGCGGCAAGTACCCAGCTCTGATCTTCCTGCTCCCAAAGCGAAGGCTCTTGCGGCACGGGAATAGAAAGCCATTCACTCCAACAAGGACGAAAGAGAGAACTAGGGAAGGAAAACCAGGCGAGCACAGAGCCACCGCCTCCGACAATGTTCCCCTTCCATGCACACAGACAATTTCTGTGAGGATTAGTCAGGCAGGCTCATCCCGTAGCATGAGGCACTCATGCGAAACGGGGGCCTTCGCGTGTTCTTGTTCAGACGCAGAATTGCCGCACTAACCCATGTCCTGGAAAATGGAACCCATTACAAGCATGAGAAGGTTGTGATGTTTCCAGAGCAATATCCTTCAGCCTGTGTCCTCCTCTGACCTGCAGCTCTGCCTCCCGCTTGTTTTGTTTTTTTAACTTCAGTGCACAACTTGCCAGCAATCTACCGAAAGGACACTGTAGTTCTGTAAGTCTCAGAACCAGTAGCCTCCCGGCCTGAGTCCCCTCCATGGCCTACTCTTATGGGTTGCATATCCTGCAAAAGCACTTCTCAGCATGAATTCTTCATTAAACTGGACCCCCACGAACACCCTTTTTAATCTACAGGTAGAACCTCTCTAATTCGGCACCCGTGGGACCTGACAGGTGCTGAACCAGAGAATTTGCTGAACCATGAGAGGTCAATATTTTCTAGCAGCATCACCCACACTTCCACTGCTTAACCGGCTCTTAGAAGACATTTAGGCTACGACTTCACTGCGCATTGTTGAAAATAAATGGCAGAACGGCTCTTGCGCAAGAGGGGGTCTTTGCGCAAGAAGGAGCAGTGTAGACAGCTCCTTCTTGCGCAAAAGCCCCTTGCGCAAAAATGGCGCCTCATTTGCATATCTTCTTGCGCAACAATGCACAGTGTAGATGTAGCCTTAGGAGTAAATCAGAGCTAAATAACAGCCCAGAACACTGAGAGCCAGAACTGGGGGCTATAAACAAACTTTATGGGACTTGGTTACACCCATGATAAGTGGACATCCAGCAACTGAAATCATGTCGGACCATGGATGTTGCCAGACCAGAGAATGCCAGACAAAAGAGGTTCAGCTTGTACTCAGAAGTCTTCTCTTTCTATTATGTGCTACAGCTAAAACTTCAGCTGATGGAAAGTGGGTTGGAAGAAGTGGGGGACTGTAATGGACAGGTGGAGTGCTGACCAGCACCTGGTGACTCAGGTGTTACGCTCAGGTAGCTAGCAAAGGTGTTGGCTAGGGGGCCTGGGAGAACCGAATAGATAGAGGGTTGACATTTGAATTGGATATAGGTTCCTTGCCTGCTTTCTTTGTGTGGGAGAGAGAAACCAGGAGTTTAGAGACACAGAATGATTTAAATCCAGGCAGTACTACCAGGCCCTCACCTCTCTCCCTCCCCCCAGAATTCAGGGCATGGGAGAGGACTGAACAAAGAGAAAAATTAGAGGTAAGTAAGAGGGAAAAGTGAATCCAGGCATGTTCAGGGTATTTTTCTTTATTTTGTAGTTTGAACTGCTCTGTGTGAATCTATGCCTCTCCTCCCCATTTACTACCATGTAAGCATTGTGCAGAGATTTTTCTCTGTGTTTTAATTTGTTTCCCTTAGTTGTTCTGTCATATCTAGCAACCAAGTACACATTCTCAAGTTTATCTTCTGTTTTGTAATAAAAATCACTTCTTTTAAGATGATGATTTGATTATTGTGCCCTTGAAGGTCTGTCTGTGTGTATCTGCATGCCTCTGACTGAGGGGTCAGCTACCAGAGACTGCAGTTTGTTTTTTTCTCTTATTTTGTCCAAGCTCTTTTGGGGCAAAAGAGCTTGGGGGTACCCCATGGGATGATTTCAAGTGTTCACCCCTGGTTTTTTTGGGGATCAAAAAACACTTGATAGTAGCAGCAATTCCACAAAATGTCTACACTGCCGGTAGACGTAGACTACAAATCATGCTCTCATTTGTATATCTTCTGCCGATCTTTTTTGCAGAAGAGGTTTTGCTGCTAAAAAGCCCCATATAGACAGGGCCATTTGTTGGGGAAAAAAACCCTTTTTCGCAAGATCCTATAAACCTCATTTTTTGAGGAATAAGGGATCTTGCGAAAGGGTGTTTGTTTGTTTGTTTTTGACAAATAGCCCTGTCTACATGTGGTTTTTTAGCAGCAAAACCTCTTCCACAAAAAGGTATGCAAAGGAGAGCATGATTTGCACATCTTCTGTGGAAAAAAACCGGCAGCATAGACACAGACTCAGTGTATTATGATTCTGGGAGGAGAAAGGGGGAGTTTTTGTAACCAGTGCCTATAGAGGCAAGGATTTTAAGCTCTCTTGTGAGGCCCCCTCCATCTGTAGTAGGAGTTCCAGAGTGGGGAACAACCCTGACAGGGGCAAGGTGGAAACCATCTGTTTCAATGGCCATAGGTTTCAATGCCATTCAGGAATGTCAGCCGTGGGTCATTCTGGAGACAATGCGATTTAGAGCAGGAACCCATCCTAGTTTCAGGTGACTGCCTAGTTGTCTGAATGCTTCACACCTTCTTAAAGTGTAGGCCTCATGTGACAACTTCATTGCACCATGACTCCCTACTGACAACAAAATTTGCCACACGACCCTGAGAAGGAGAGGCAAACCTGAGCCTGCCTGAGATCTGCTGCTTTGGGGAGGGTGGGGCAGAGCCAAAGCCAGTGTCCATAACAGGGGGCTAAACCTGAACCGCAAAGACTTCAGCCGCAGGCTGGGGGCCTGTAACCTGAGCCCCGCTATGAAGTTCTCAGGTGATGGGTCTCAGGCTTTGGTTCTGGGCCACCGCAAGTCTTTAAGCCAACCCTGGTGACCTTAATGGGGTCACGACCCACTTTGGGGTCTTGACCCACAGTTGGAGAACCCCTCCCCTAGTGTCACACTGGTGGTGATTAGTGATGGGTGAGCCAGCAAGAGTTCCAAGCGCCTGGCAAGCCTCCAAATCTTTGGAAGCTTAATCCAATCTTCTCTTCTGCTTCTTTGCCCCTCCTTCTCCCTGGGGTCATGTTGCCATTTTGGTTGTCAGTAGGGGTCACGGTGCAATGAGGTTTGAGAACCCCTGCACTAGGGTGAGGATGCTTTGAAAGAGCTCTGCTCCCATGAAGCATTGTCACACTAGGCATATAGCTTAAGAAAGTGTAAAGCGTTCTGATAGCCAGGAACTCACCTGAAACTAGGGTGGGTTCCTGCCCTAACTCACATGGTCTTCAGAACGGCCCTCGGCTGACGTTCCTGAACGGCACTGAAACCGAGATGGATGGTTTCCGCCTTGTCCCCCCACTTCTTCCAACCCCCTTTCCGTCAGCCGCATGGTTGGCATCACGAGTCAGCACAAGCGAGCTGGGAATCCGAAACGTCGCCACTCCCAGCAATGCCGCCTGGGAAGCCACTTTCAGAATGGAGGACCTGACCTCAGACAATAAGGATTGAGTGACGATAGCTGTAATAGCCTTCTCTTCCAGTGGCTGCTACTTCCTAGAACATGGTGGACAAGTAGCAACAATACTAAGTTCTATTGTACATGTATTTTTTAACATGACAGACCCGCCGATGTAGGCGGGGAAAGTTGGCAAGAGCCCCAGGGCCCAGCAATGCAAAAGGGCATGGAATTCTGGCTGCTGCCAACATTCCTGGGCCCTTTAATTTGCTGCCAGAGCCCCACATAGCACTGAAGGTTGGGGGGGGGGGGGGGGGGGGGGCGGGAGATGTGGCATGATCTGAGCAGCACTGAGGGCTGGCTGCTCCTTACCCCCCCCTTCCACCCAAGGCCCCACCCCTTCCACAGGCATGGAGCTGGGTCCCCAACACCTTCTCCAGGGCCATCGCGAGTCTGTCAGCTCCCCTGGATCTTGAAATTCACTGCTAATCATCAACCATGCTTTAATTTTCGTTCTCCCAACACAGACACCTCCGACTTTCCACTAAGAATTCAGGGCAATGTGTTCCAAGAGGCATTTGCTCACTAACATAACTTCTCTTTGCTTGCATCTTTATCTGATTTGCAAACACGTCACATTTTCTTTGCCATTTCCCAGGGCTGCATTTTTTGTTCTTCACAACTCTTGGAAGGCTACTGAAAATATTCACAAATTCCATCTGTTTCCAGACTTTTAGAAGTAATATTTCATCATCCAAAAAGACGAACCAGAGACTTATCAATTTAAAACATTTGTCGTGAAACCAGAGAATGGAAACAATGCGAGGCAACTCAGCTGCCCAATCATGCAATGTGAATAATGAACCATAGCGATTCAGTCCATGCGGAAGAAACAGGCTGAAAACGATTTGGTGGAGCTAATAACTACTAAATTTGCAGAAAACAATCTATTCAGGAAACATTTACCATAAAAGGATACGCCTACTCGCTATTATTCAGATCAGATTTGCTGAGTTTCACCTTAAAATGTGGCTAGTACTTAACCATCTACCTCAAATACATGTGATTAGGGTTAATTTATTAGTTGAACTCTGACCTCATTCTTCAAAAATGTAGTATTGTTATGAATGATTATCCTCATTATTTGATTGTGCTAAGTAGTATAATTAGGACTACCACTAGAAGGCACTCAAGACACAGTGGGAACATAATGTAAAGCTATTTCAATTATGCACACACAAAAACCTGCCCACACACGCTTCACATATTACCAACTGCGCTCAGGTGAAAAAAATTACAGTCACAACCCTCTTTGCTGTGAGAGTCTATCATTTCAATACACAAGTTCTTAAATAGGAAGCATGAAGGTATGCGTAAATCTGCCTGAGTATGAATGAAGAACTGGTGGGGAGTCCTTTAAAACATAGGGCTGGTGTGACCATTTGACTCCTTTTCTCACCTATTAAGATGGTGACTGCCAGCTAAGCGCTGTGATGAAGGAAGAATTTACTGGAACAGAAGATACCAATCGCCCACAAAATACCTTCACATTTAAGTCAGGGTTTTGACTGATTAGTGTTAAACTTTTTATTCCTTCCAATGCCCTATCATTCCATTTCTCAGAAAAGAAGGCCTTTCCACCATTTCCCTATGAATTTTCATGCAAAGACTAGCTGGAGGGTGAAATACCAACTGAGTTGTTGGTATTAACTGAAGCCTAGTCTTCACTTTGTAGAAGATTGATGCTGCCACGAATGATCTTCTGGAGTTCGATTTAATGGGTCTAGTTAAGACTCATTAAATCGAACTCAGAGGGTGCCCCCGCCAGCATCCAGTACTCCTGTTCCTGCGAGGAGTCAGAGAAGCTGAGGGGAGCAAATCCTTCTGCTGTGGGGATGCCACCAACTCAGCTTAAGGTAAGCCAACTCCAGCTATGTATTCCATGTACCTTAAACCAAGCTGCCGGGTCGAATGTAGACCTGTCTGTGTAGTTAAGATTCACTAAATCGAACTCAGAAGGTACCCCCATCTGTGGCCGGTACTCCTGCTCCTGTGAGGAGTAAGGGAAGCCAATGGGAGTATTTCTTCCCATTGGCCTCCTGCTGTGGAGATGGCGAGGAAACTCAAAACAAGGTACATCAACTCCAGCTATGTAAGAAACATACCTGGCGTTGCATGTCTTGATTTGACCTTCCCCTTTACCGTAGATCTGGCCTAAGCAAAGATCTTGCATGTCTGTGTGTAACAGCACCATCTGGTGATTCCCGAAACAAAATATCCTACTTTCTAAAGTCAATTCCTGCTTATAGTCAGATCACAAATACTTCCTAGACCGTCTCTCCTAACATGTAATGTAGTTAATGTTGGACAAAATACTTAGCATGAAATGTAAAGCTTTACTTACCATGAGTAGGACTTATCATGGTGATGATCTGAGATAACTCAGCTGGACAGGGGAGCTGACAGCCGTACCAGGTCTCTGGGCAAGGTGGGAGTGCCTGGCTCTGGGCTCCCAGAAGGGGCGGAGCCTTGGGAGGAAAGGGCGGGGCTGGGACAGGGAGCAAGCCATGCCAACGTCCCTCCCCCACAAAGCTACCCAGCCATTTAAAGGGCTCCCTTTTGAATTACGAGGTCCTGGTGTAGCTACCCCATTGGCAGGCCTGCATATGAATGAAGATTTTAAACGCCTTCGGTTTTTAAACTGAGGTGATTTGTACTCATAGTTCTGGCCCGACTCATGCTGAGCACCCTGCAATGTCTCTAAGTCATGTGACAAAGTGCTTTGTGCTCTGGTTTTAGACCCTGCCGTATGTCTTATCCCCCTTGGGACATTTTGCTTTGGGTTGTACAGATCAGGCGAGGGGATCACAGTGGTCACTTCTGGCTTTATAATCTACGACCCCCCCAGAGGGTACCCACGGGGCTCCTCACCTACCATGCAAAGGAACGTGAAGGCTCCATTCCACTCTGTTCCCCTGCAGGGTTCTTCCTCCTTCCTCTGCCCCCCCCGGAGCAGGGTGAGTCATGCCAGCGTGTGGGCCCTAGATTTTCCTTTTCTCACACCCAAATCAATTAACGCTACTCACAGGCTGATACTTTTTTGCTGCCGAGGCTTGTGCTCAACCCATTTTCCAGGAGCAAATGACATCTCTGCCAAGGATGGCATCTCGGCAAAAGCAATTTCCAAGTGACTCATCAAATGGCGCTTCAGCAGGTGAAAGCGTGTGTGATGCAGATTATCAGCTTTTCCTCGTCCTGACTCACTCCCCTCATTCATTCAGTAGGAAGCTGAAATTTGCAAACACTCTCAAGCTTTCGACGAGCGCGGCCTGGGTTATCAAAAGCCGCTTCCTGTCTAAGAACGACGGCAGAGAATGGGGACACTAAACCACCAAAATTAGGGCTCAGGAAGGCCTGTCCGTCGTCTAGAGAAGGGGTGAACAAACACAGCTTGTCTGGACATTCTGGATGCGGTAAAAACAGGCAAGAGGATTTATTACACACAGCGCTGGTGGAGTGTTACCGGGGTTAAGCTGGTTAACACTGTTTAAGCAAAACACTACAATAGATTATATAGGGGGCTGATGGACGGAGGGGAAGCAATTCAATAGGTTCTAGCAGGAAGACGAAATGAGCACGTCAGCCAATAAACTACAAAGCATCTCCGCCCATTGCCAATTAAACACCTTATCTCTTAATACAGGTAGTTATTCCTAACAAGCTAAATAAGCCAATATAAACAAAACAGACAATTTAATGGCAACTTTTGTCTATTTAAATTATGATGTGTCTATAGGAGGAGGATGCCACCTTGAGCTGGTGTGATCCTTGGGTCATGGGCCCGTTATCTAGGATTAAAGGAAAACAGTAACAACATATCACACTCATTAACATTAACAAGGTTGCTTTGGTACCAGATGGTTTTATCTGGTGAGGCCCCTTAGAATGTGGTTGCCAGGGCGACTATGCCTTTCCCAGGGTCATGCTAACTTATGCTAACTTCCTGTGCTGTTAAGTTTACAGGCCGGTCTCAAATTTTAGGATTGAATAGGGGTTCTTAGCAAAATACCATGGACTGCCTCAGTTTACCCTACACTTGGTCTGTGCCACTTCCCGCTGCTCCCATTGGCCAGGGACGTTGACCTGTGGCCCATGAGGGCTGTGGTCGCCAGTACCTGCAGCCGTGCGGGTACATATAGCAGTGGTGGCACACCAGGGACTAACCCTGGTGAACTTCTGCTGCTTTATTGCCCACCCTGCTCTAGAGTCAACTCCTGCTTGCCTTATTCACCCCCTCGCTCCACTGACCCATTGTCGATCGGACTACTCATGGGAGTAGAGCAAGCAGACTATGGCTTAAGATTCTCCTCAGGCAGCAAATTCACTCATTTCGATCCTTTGTCCCAGACTTTATCCAGCCCAGTTTTAAAATGACTGAAGTAATGAGGCTCCCACAACTTTGGCTGGGAAATGGCTCAACAACCTCACCAGCAAATCTTCCCTCACCCAAAGTTTTCCATTGTTCCCTTTCATCCACTGTCTCCTCAGCAGAGCTGCTTTGGTCACCCACAATCATTTTTCTACTGAGCTGAAGTTTACACCCTTCAGATACCGAGAGGATTAGTTTCTTGCTACAGATTTTTGATGGGGATCACTGGGGACAAAGGGAAAAAGCGGCCAATGGCATTTCACTTGTGACCTAAATAATGCAGAATTCAACTCCAGTTTTCAAGGCCTGTATATAAAGAACCACTTCTGTCTACCATGTGCTGCTATTGAACTATGTTCAGAGGACGGGCTTGAGTTGGAGTTTCCTCAAATTAGAACACAAGGCAGGGGCATAGCGAAGGGGGACAGGGAGAGGCAGTTGCCCCTGGGCACCACGATGGGGGGGCACCAATTTAGTCTCCCTCCACTCCCCGTCATCCCTTGGCTCACCTGCTCCTCCTCCATCTGCCGGCACTGGCTGGAGCCTTCTCCCCACCTCTGTGCCCCCAGCCCAACCCTCCTCCATCTCCGCCAGCAGGTTAGTGTGTGTGGGGGCCCAGCCCCAAACTGGAGGGGGTCAGGGAAGACGCAGTACAAGCTCCCCTACGCTCTTCCCAGGGTCGGGCTCAGCTGTGTGCCAGGTTCAGGGCCCCACCGCATGACAGTGGCGGGGAACACAAATTTTGCCATGTGCCCGGGGGCAAAAACACCCTCACTATGCTTCTGAGACAAGGGGCCGTTCAAAGGTTTTTCTCCATGAAGGCCAATGGACGGACATCTAGGATGGAACTTTCAGATGTTAAAGTCTAAAGTCAGCTAACGTCTTTTCCCATGGAAGTCAGCGGTAAAGCATCCGCTGACTTCAGTGGGAGCAGAGTTACATCAGTGCTGAGTGCTTCTGAAAAGCCATCACACCCTAACCCGTAGCTTTCGAGGCTCTCCATTCCTTTCAAGTCCATGAGGCCTACACGTTTGGCGGCTCTGTCGCATCCTCCTGCAGAGTTTAGCTGCACAGAGTACAGGTTCCCCTCCACTAGGAGTGGTGGGCTTGTTTTTTTTTATCATCAGTTGTGCCTTGCATTTGCAAAGATGGCCCAGGCTTGGACTTGGTCATACTTTACATAATGCAAAAATAAAGCACTTTGCTGTCTGAAATATGCATGTAAGAGGTGGCAAAACCTAGCACTTCTGGTGCACCATCGGCTCCAGAAAGGAATGGAGTGGATGTACTAATGCACAGAACCATGGACATGCCTTAACTATTTATGAACAATCAAAACATGGGTTTAAAAAAAAACAGCCACAAAACTTTTCTCTCAAGTCACATTTTCCTTGCTCTTGTTTTACTGTTAACAAGCTTCCTGCGGTAACTCTTCAGCCAATGTGTGTTACTATTCCCCCTCCATGCCAGTCTTCAGAGGCTGTCATTATTACAGAACTCGGCTCTTTAGCTCAGGCTGCATCATTTCATGCTTTTAGCTCTGGAGGTCCTCGTTCAGGTCCTGGATCTGAATGGGGATCAGTCACATTCCTAATTAGCATGGGTGGGCGGTATCCATGCACTGCCAGCCCTCCCCGATGCTCCAGAGCTGGGGCGACTCAGACCGTGTGCTGTCTACCTTCCCCAATGCTCCAGAGCTGGGGAGGTTGGGACTCGCATGCGCCCACATGCCCTCCTGCCTGTGTGTGTGGGGGGGTGAATGCACACACACACACACACACTGCCCCGCCTAACCATAGAGGGGCGGGCCTCATTAGGAAGGGGGGGTTGGAGGTGGGGTTTGGGGCTTGCCTCCCCCAGCCCTACCTTCACTGACTGCCCATGCTATTTATCCATGCTCATCTCCAAGAAAGTTTTTTTTTTTTAATAAAGAAAAACCCCATATATAAAAGGGCTTAAAGGAGAATTAAGAAGTGCATGCGGTCCCTCACCAAAGGCTCTTGTGTAAATTTTCAGTTTGGAAAAGAGGAGACTGAGGGGGGATATGAAAGAGATATATAAAATCATGAGTGGTGTGGAGAGGGTGAATAAAGAAAAGTTATTTATTAGTTCCCATAATAGAAGAACTAGAGGACACCAAATGAAGTTAATGGGTAGCAGGTTTAAAACAAAGACAGTTCTTCTTCACACAGCGGGTAGTCAACCTGTGGAACTCCTTGCCAGAGGAGGCTGTGCAGGCTAGGACTAAGGGTATGTCTACACTAGCCACCCTAGTTCAAACTAGGATGGCTAATGTAGACATTCGAACTTGCAAATGAAGCCTGGGATTAAAATATCCCAGGCTTTATGAGGAGTAACGGTAGTCCAAATTAGGGGCTTTAGTTTGAACTACCTAGACCGTGCCGCATGTAGCCGCGGGCAGGGAGTCTGAACTACCAGGCATTTAAAAATGGCGGCGCACAGGAACATGCAAATAAAGCCCAAGATATTTTAATCCCGGGCTTCATTTGCAAATTCGAATGACTACATTGGCCACCCTAGTTTGAACTAGGGTGGCTAGTGTAGACGTACCGTCACAGAGTTTAAAGAGAAGCTAGATAATTTCATGGAGGTTAGGTCCATAAAAGGCTATTAGCCAGGGGATAGAAATGGTGTCCCTGGCCTCTGTTTGTCAGAGGCTGGAGAGGGATGGCAGGAGACAACGCTTGATCATTGTCTTCGGTCCACCCCCTCTGGGGCACCTGGCATTGGCCACTGTCGGCAGACAGGCTACTGGGCTAGATGGACCTTTGGTCTGACCCAGTACGGCCATTCTTATGTTCTTGCGATCATGAATCATTTACAAAAATCTGTGTAGATTTCGAAATGGTCACTAACCAGAGATGGAAGCTATTTGTGTAGCTATTGAGTTTCCAAATCTAGGACCCAATCCTGCATCCCTAGCGCCCTTGCTGGCTTCTGTAGGGCTCTGTGTAACTCAAGGGCTCTGTCCACGTGATTCACAATGCAGGCTCAAGGCCCTATTTTATGTCTGACAAAATCCTAAAGAGGTTTCCATTGGTCTAAAAAACATCTTGGCCTTTCCCTTCAGTGGCAGAAGTGCAATTTCTGCTGCAGAAAGGGGCCAAAAACTACAGAGCAGACTTTATTTTCAGCTACACCGCTGGGAAAAAAAAACCTAGTAAAGTAATACTAACCAAAATTGATTTCTCTGGTTCCAGACCATAGTCGACTTTCAGTTCCATGTGAAGATGCTGACAGCTCTGGGTGGTAATTTATTGTTTTCCTGGGAGCTTTGGAATTTGCCAGTGCTGTAAATGGCTGCCCTCGCCTATGGCCCCTTGTCCACAGACCAAAGCTGGAGAATAACATAAAAAGCTACTTGGAAGATCCTTACAGCCCCCCCCCCCCCCATTTTAAGCAGCCAGCTGCTAAACAGGGGTCATAAATTGTCTGATTATCTGCAAGAGGCATCTTTAAGCAGAAGAAAAGAAGCCGCATGAGGCTTGCTTTGTATAGAAGAGCTCTATCGCCTAGTGCTTGCATTTCAAGTATAGCCCCAATGCCAGGATCAGCTAAAGCAGACCCTCCACCTTATCCCTGATTGATGGCAATTGTTGGAAAGCAAAAATAATTCTGTCTGGCTCGTTATTCCTCTAGGTCGAGGTGACATATCACCAGCTCTTTCAAGTCGCTCAAGGAGACTCAGTATAAACTCAAAGGCTTAATAAAGATTCACAGCTCTCCCCTTCTCCCTCCCCCCCCCACCTACCAATAGGATCTACTCCCAGGTGGGGGGCATCTGATTTTGAAGGAAGGCGTGTGTTAAAAATAGACATCAAGATGCTGCGCGGAAGATCACAGGGGAACCTCGTACAACAAAAGGACATCAAAAGAAAATAGCCAAGTGGAATTTGAAAGTCAAAAGCTGAGAGAGCTTTAAAGAGGCAGGACCTTTTCTCCAGCTCATCCAATGAAGTGGGTTTTTACCCACCAAAGCTCAGGATTCTCTATATTTGTTACTCTCTAAGGTGCCACGGGTCTACTCACTGTTTTTAACAGTACCTTTTCATGGAGGTTCTCACACTAAATATTGAGCTGTGGAAGAAAACAAAAGCCTTCACTCTGCATTTGTAAGCAACAAGTAGCCAGAGGCAATTTTATTCGAGCAATATTGCAAGGGAAGCCTGATTCGGATGGGGGGGGAAGACTCCCTACCCCCTTACGCAGATCTTCGAATACAAGCAGTTATGTAGCAGTATATATACCTTCCCATTACATACAACAACAAATTACAGTTATTTCCCTCCCCACACAGTTCCCTTCAAATGCTACCTTATCTCAAGATCCTTGCTGGAGTAAGCGTTCCATCCTTATCTCCTAGAGCGAGGCGAGACAGTGTCTTATTACAGCTCTCGCGTTGTCAAGAGTCAGAATTAGCCTGACTCTTGCTCTCTTGCTAACAAGACTAAGATGGCTGCATACAAATCCTCTTATTCCCTTTTTCCTGCCTCCACAGACCATACCTCCGCTTGTGTAAATCCATTGACTTTAATGGAACTGATTTGCAGTGGGCTCATAATCGCTAGTCTGCCAATTTTCCCATTTTAAGTACATTTATATCAACCCGGGTCTTGTCCTCTAATGCAAAACTTGAAGCCAAATAACAGGGAAATGGCATCATAGTATACTCTTCCCTGGAAAGAATGCATCAGTGACGTATTATCAACCCTCTGCCATGTCTACCAGCCTCCATTCTGAAAGAGGAACTTGTGGTATCACTTAAGTTCCTCAGCCTGGCCTCAAATGGGGAGAATTTCTTTGCCAACACAGGACATGCCCAAGTAGAAGCTTTGTTCTGAAGTAGCTATGACGGCGTGTCGGGGTTCCCCCACCCTCCCCGATCCTGTAGCAGCAAGAACAGGTTCCACCAGCTAATAGAATAGAGGGGGTTTATTGCTTCTCCAGGATACAGCACAGCATAGACATGATGTGGCTACAGGAGTCAGGGCCAGGATGCCTCAGACCCCTTGAGATGGGGAATCTGGGCCCCTAGATTCCAGCCCCCTCCTTAGTCTGTCTCCTTCATGATTCCAGCCAAAGTCTGACCCTTCCCCCAACACTCACTTCCTTTGTTCCATCCCTTCCCTTAACCGCTAGGACCGGTTCGGTCACCTCAAGGTGCCCCCCGCTGGGCAGCGCTTACAGACAGAGGCCAGTAGGAGTCATCCACAGCCCACAGCCCAAGCATAACAACCAGCAATGTACTGACACTACATCACAACAGCCGTTCAATTTTCTCCTGGAACAGGCTAGTGTAAAATGAATGTTGGATACCTCAATTATTGCAGACCATCTGCTGAATGCCGTATAGGAACCCTGTTTTGGGTCGGGGGCCACTGACCCACAGAAAAGTCAGTCAGGGCCTGCACGCAAGTGAGAAGCAGAAAAACCAGAATGAACCCCTCACTGACATGGCCTCCGATGGAGGAGAAAGACCCTCCCCACATTCCCCTCGCACACCAGAGCCCTCCAGGGGAGTGGCGCAGGGCGCCAGCACAGGCTCCCCAATACTGAGGAAGAGTACCAAGCCTCGGGGGCTGGTTCCAGGCAAGCCGGGGACCACATCCAGCTCTTGGGCCTTAGGTTCCCCACTCCTGCCGTAGAGGAAGCAACAGCTTTTACTCTGACCGGAAAGGACAGCGCAGTAATTTTGGCTAATTATCATCGACCTCTAAGCTTCCTCCCAGAACGAATTGCCAAACTGACATTCTCTGTGTTATGTTATGTTATGAAATCTTGGCTTGCTACCTACAAGATCACACTGGAGCCATACGCGTCACAGAGGTGAGGCCAGCTTTGTATCGTGGTCCTCTTCTTTTCCTCATCATCTCATCCTTGTATTTGTCCAGTTAAACTTTTGCCTGCTTCCCCATGTGGAGTGGGACAGCATCAGGCCAGAAGGGTACAGGAAAGTGACAGAAGGGACATATGTTACCCTTAGACTGTGTAAGTCTCTCTTCTCAGGGGAAACTAACAAGGGCTAGTCCCAAACTAGCATGTACTTGTTAGAATCAATCAGGGCAATTAAGCACCTACAGCCAGTTAAGAGAGCTTAAAGAGTCAAGTGAGCTAGGCTAGTTGGAGCACCCGGGACCAATTAAGAACCAGTTGAGACTCGTTAAAAAAAGCTCCTCTGCAATTAGTGTAGTGCGCGAGGTGCTGAGGAGGCAGAAGGAGCTGTGGAGGATCTAGGAAGAAGCACAAGCTCGTATCAGGAGGAAGAGCCTGGGAAGTAGCCCAGGGGTTTGTGGCTGTCGTGCAGCTGGTGCCGGAGACATTTACAGACAGCTGCTTTTACAGGGCTCTGGGCTGGAGCCCAGAATAGAAGGAGGGCTTGGTCCCCCCACCCACCCACTTTCCATTTCCACTCAGGCTGAAGGGGAAAAAAAGGGGTTAGCTGCCCGTGTATCATGGGGAGGGTTCACCAAGACTGTGGGGTTTGGTTTTCCTCTGTTCCTCATCCTGGCCGGTGATAAAAGGAGCACAACAAACAGCAAACTGATGCCTTAGGCGTCGTGCCCAAATTCAGGGCTGCTGTGAGCCTCTGAGGAAAGCAACTCAGCCTGAAAGCGCAGGCACTACTACGGCTGAGTAGGAGCTTTGTCCCAGGAGATAAAGTCCCTGAACTTCTTACAAGCCCCCAGCCAAAACACTGTGATTAAACTGATTTGACTCCTGGGCCCCATTAAGTGGAATCTCTTAAACGAGCGAGTGAGAATTTCTAGAGCTGAAGGAAGTTGAAAGTCAGCACAGTGTCATTTTGGCATAGGCAGCTGTCACTCAGACTGATAACACCTCCTGGAACAATCTAATCAAATGCATTCTGCTTCAGAGATGTCAGGCTGGTGGAACAAAATTTTAAATGGTATTTTCATCCGTGCTGTTATGGCATAATTTGTGCTTTCGTTTGTAGCTGGCACAACTGCTTATAAGAAAAAACATGCTAAGCACAATAATAATGAACATTATTTAAGTGAAATCTAAACCAGTTAGGGGGTCCACATGTCTTCAAACAAGACAGTCGTTTTGAATTTCTGTGGAGTTGAGCCAATAAAAAAATAAAGTCTATATTCTTGTATTACCCTTGATCTCAATGTATTTCTGAAAGCCAGCGCTTTGGGGACTCGTGTAGGTTTTTAATTTAAGGTGAAAAGTAACGTTTTGCCACTGGTTGTTATGAGAAGTGAAATTTCTCCTTTAAACTCGTTAATCTTCCTGCTCATGTGTTTTGTTGCTTTCAAGCAAGGACCGTGTTTGTCATATGCTGTCTTATGCAAAATAAGCAACTCTATTTTCTTTCTTCTAAATGAACACCAAACATTTTTCCCTATCTATCATCTAAATGACTGCAGTATGTTGTCAATCTATCACATTTCTAAGGTGCCTGTCATTATAGCATGCAGGCAGTACATAAAAATATAATGAAGTTAAATTAAATAAAGAATATCAATGTTCTACTTACAGTAAAATGGGGAGAAATTGCATTGAGAGAGTTGGCAAGAGGAGAATTTCCCTCTCCGTGTTTAAGCACAGGACCTTTCAGAAATATCTTTATTAGCCGGAGCAGGTGCGACATCACATTGTTCTTAGGGCACCAATGCCTGTAAAATACCAGTATTGCCAGCCCAAGACATTTGACATTTTGAGTCAAGCCCCCAGAATATTATGAGATTGACTTAAAGTAATTAAATGGGGGGAGGCTTCTTTTTGTCTCCTATGTTTTGAGACGTTTCTCCTCAGCCACGACATGGGTTAGAGCAGGGGCTGCACAGAAGGAATAAATAAATAAACCCTCACTGACAAGGCTCCCTACCGAGGAGAAAGATACTCCCCACATTCTCCCTTGCCCACCAGAAAATAGGGGGGCCCAGCCTAGGGCTACGTCTGCACTGGCAGCTTCTTGTGCAAGAACTCTTTTGTGGAAGAGTTCTTATGCAAAAA
>JANRFK010001605.1:5362983-5376751 GCA_030068395.1 Apalone spinifera | reverse complement strand
CCCCCCCCCCCCCCCCACCCCCTTCCACACAACTGTAGGTTGTGGGGGTGAAGAGGAAACATGCAGGGCAAGTTATTACTCCCCTTTCCTGCCATTTTTGGGCTTTTTCACTGATATATGGGTTCTTTTGCTCTCCCTCCTATTGCAGTGGAAGGCATTTCTCAGTTCTTGAAGGTCAAATCCTGTGTCAATGTGAATCCCTGAAAGATCAGCACCTTCTCAGCAGCAGTTAGGCACCTGAAAGTTAGAAGCCTAAATATCTTTGATGATCTGGGACTAAAGAGAGAGCACCAAACAGACACATGGAAGCTGGGAAAATATTTGCATGGAAGTGTAATTTTCCAGTCTTTCCAGCAGCAACCACTTTAGCAGATAACCCCAGTAAGAAAAATAGTGAAGATTTCCTGCTACTTCCTTTTGTCATATAGAAGGTTTCAGACCTCTCACTTAGTGGTTTTTTGGTGGCGTTATCATATTGAAAACACATAGGATTATATGTAATACTGCCTGACTACTACTGTAATGAGGAATGGATATATTTCAATGAAAGTTCTTCAGATGAGTAATATATATCAGCTACGGAGTGCTCATGTGACTTGTACTCAGAAATGAGTGAATCAACATTCCTGACATATTAAAGTGATTTAATTTAAGGGCAGTTCTGATAAGGAAAGGGAGGTTGGAGGAAGGAAGCATTTTTTCTAAAAACAATTTCATGATGAATAAAGGTGATAAATCCGTTTAAGTTATATCACTTTTATTTCTCCCAGTATCCAACTACTGCACTTGAAATGTGTGCCTGCATCTAATATTATATTATAAACACTAATATGAGCTTGCCACATGATCAAAGAATCATAGAATGCTAGAACTGGAAGGAACCTTGAGAGGTCATCAAGTCCAGTCCCGTGCCCTCATGGCTAGACCAAGCACTACCTAGATCATCCCAACAGGTGTTTCTCTAACCTGCTCTTAAATATGTCCAATGATGGAGATGCTACAGCCTCCTCAGGCAATTTATTCTACTACTTTACCACCCTGACAGTTAGGAAGTTTTTCCTAATGACCAACCTAAACTTCTCTTGATGTAATTTAAGCCCATTGCTTCTTGTCCTAGCATCAGGATTTATGGAGAATATTTTTTTTCTTCCTCCTTATAACTGTGTTTTAGGCACTTGAAATCTATTATGTCCCCTCTGAGTCTTCTCTTTTCCATACTAAACAAATCCATATCTTTCCGCCTTCCTTCCTAGGTCATGTTCTCTAGATCTTTAATCATTTTTGTTGCTCTTTTGTGGACCTTCCCCAATTTTCCTAATGTCTAACCTAAACCTCTCTTGCTACAATTCAAGCCCATTGCTTCTTGTCCTCAGAGGATAAGAAAACGTTATCTCCTTTGTGGCTGTGATGTAGTGCTGGTTGCTATGCTGGGCAGTGGGTGACCTACACTGGCGGCTATTTGTAGTACGGCCCAGCAGGACAGCGGATGAGTCACTAGGCAAGGGTCTCACAACCTGTCTGACCAGTTGCCTCCCAGGGAGTCAGACAAAGGGAGGAGGGCAGAGACCAACCCCTCGCTGGGGGGGTAGGGCTGGAGGAGAGTTTTTAGTTTTCTGTATGGTATCATGGAGGAAACAGCCTAAGCAAGGGGCTGGGATTTAGGGGCCCAGTCTCCCCCATCTCAAGGGGGGCTGAGGCATCTTAGGCCTGCCCTGTAGCCAGATTATATCTATGCTGTGCTGTATCCTGGAGAAGCAATAAACTCCCTCTATTCTACTGGCTGGTGGAATCTGTCTGTGCCATTACGGGGGTGCAGGGGATGGGGGAACCCTGACACGCTGTCACAGTAGCAAAGCCTCTTCTTTCCCTTGCCATTATGTACACACCTTCCCCTTGGCAAAATGGGCCTCGGGCCACTATCTGCTGTGTCCTGGCAGTCAGCCTCACTCTCAGCAAAGGTTTAAGCTTCTAGTCTTCCCCTGGGATAAGGAACCCAGCCTCTCCTCCTGAAGCTGCACACACTCGCCTACTGTCTTGGGCTTAGTAGTGGCTTTTGCGTGTGCATACCTGCCCCTCCACCCAACAGAGGAAGCTTTTAAAAGGTCTCAGGCAGGCCTGAAATGGAATCAGCTGACCCTAATTGGTCCAAGGTAGCCCTGTCTGAGCTGATCCTGATCTGCTTGAGAGAACCCCTTATCAGCTGATCCTGATTGATCTGCAATAACCCACTCCTATTTAACAGGGGAGTTGTGTCTTTTACCCAAACCAAACAAACCCAATTCTTTCAATCTTCCCTCATAGGTCATATTTTCTAGACTTTAACTGTTTTTTTGCTCTTCTCTGGACTTTTTCCAATTTGTACATATGTTTCCTGAGTTGTAATGTCTTCAACAGTGTAACCCGTAAGGGGTGACTGTGTATACTAACTACTTACCAGTTAGCCTAATTAACTTAATGAGAAGATTAAGGTGTGACTCCAAACTCCGTATCTATCACCGGTTTTGTTCTCTACCCTCAGATATGGCACGTGAAATAAAAACTAACAATTTAAGTATAGTTTATAACAGCTGGACTATATTGTAACATACCTCAAACTAACAACCTGGGGGCGGTCCCCTTTGAAACATAATAACATACCAAAGTCTTAGCGACGCGAGGGCTATGGATGGGTTGCTGGCGACCACAATCCTCTGGGTAGTTTAAAGCCTTGGGAGAGGAACTGCCAGGCATCCTTCGTCGGCTGCCGGCGCCGAAGCTGGCGACCTCGATCCGTTGGCTAATTTAGAGCTATGGGAGAGGAGCTGCCAGGCGATCCCACGAAGCACTGGTTGAGTGCGAGGAGCTTCTGCTTCACCTTCCGAGAAGTCACCAAGGTCCTCGTCCCTCTTCCTGCACTTCGGAAACAGCTCGACGGCGATGGATGCTAAGACTTCCTATCCTACCCTAAACTTAATCTAACCTAAAATAAAACATGTCTATTTTCTTCCACAATTTGATCTGAGGAAGTGGATCTGGCCCATGAACGCTCATCACCTAATAAACCATCTTGTTAGTCTTTAAAGTGCTACATAGTCCTGTTTTTTGTTTCAGCTAGACTAGACTAACACGGCTACATCTCTATTACTCTCCTGTACTTTAGTTATACATCTAAGTTACATTAGTTGCTTTTGCAATTTGCATGTGCAGAAGAGAAACTATGTTAATTGATTCTAAATCTGTAAATTTAAGAAACGTACATTTGCTCTTAAATGTTCCCATTATTTCTTCTGGATGACATTAATGAGATACACAAAATTATGCATTGTGATGGATTTATCACTAAGGAAAACACCATCTATAGCACCATGAAAACTAAGAACTGTAATAAAATAAATTACCTACTAAATTTTAAACTGTAAAATGTTCCTTTTTTAAAATTGGCAATCATTTTATGATAGCTATGAAGGTTATTGTTATTAACTCCAAAAAAAAACCCCTGAAAATTAACCAAGATCACTTTAGTTTTTAATAAAATTTCATTTTAATAGATGAGATGACAAGCTATACAAGAGAAGATTAAAGACTGGAATGAAAATATACAAACCATCAAGTTCTATACTTATAACTCTGAGAAATACAAATCTAATGTCACTGTCTGAACCACAAAATTCCTATTAGTGACTAATATCCCCTTCCTCTCATAATATGTGCAAGGCCTTCAAGCTGATTAATACTACAGTTCCATGCATGCTCTAAATCAGGGAAAAATACGGCCCAGGGCCCAGATCCAGCCTGCCAAGTCACCGGATCTGGCCCGCAGACCACCTTGCCCGGACCCTCAGCTGCAGCGGTTTAAAGCGTAGTCCGTGCAGCTCTCTGCTCTGCAGGGAGGGGGAGGCTTTGTGTGATCTCCCCACCCCAGCCCAATCCTCAGCTCCTATAGGCTGGAAACAACCGGCCAATAAGAGCTGAGAGATTGGCTGGGGGCTGGCAGTAACAGAAGCTTCTTCCCTCTCCTGGAACTGAGAGCCACATAGAGGGAGCAGCCTGCAGTTTCAAAGATCTGGGCTGCAGCTGGCAAGGAGCCCAGCCTACCTTGGGGGTGCTGCAAGGCTGCTGGCTGGAGACACTTCGGTAAGCGCCTCCCAGCCAAAGCCTGCCTGTGGCATCCTTGCTTCTCCTGCATCCCAACTCCCTCCCCCAGGTCACCATCCAAACCCTCTGCACCCCTCTTGCCCCAGGTCACAACTCCCTCCCAGATCCTGTACCATCTCCTACACCCCTCCTCCAGGCCAGAATCCTCTCCTGCACCCAAACACCCTCCCAGATCCTGTACCCCATTCCCCTGACCCACAACCCCCTCCTTCACCCAAACTACCTCTCAGACCTCACACCATCTCTTGCACCCCAGTCCCTTACCCGTCTTGCACCCCAGTCCCTTACCCATCTGCACCCGGCTCCATCCTAGAACCTGCATCTCCCCCACAGGAAAGTGCGGCCCTTGACCACTTTCCAAAATCTTGGAATGGCCCACCCCCCCAAAAAATTATTGCCCATCCCTGCTCTAAATAAAGGTAAAATATACTCATAGAATCATAGAGATGTCGGGCTAGAAAGGACCTTGAGAGGTTCTCAAGTCTAGCCCCCTGTGCTGGGCAGGACCAAGTAAACCTAAACCATCCCAGACCAAGCTGTACTTAAAATCTCCAGTGATGAGGCTCCACTACTTTGAAGGTCTGTTCCGCAGCTTAACTACCCTTTTAGTTGTAACAGCCCTTCACATATCTGAAGACTGTTATCAAGGCCTCCCTCAGTCTTCTTTTTTGACAGATTAAATATGTCCAGGTTTTTTTTAGCCCGCCCTCATAGGTAAGGTTTGCTAAACCATTTTTCTCACTCTCTTCTCTAATTTATCCACGTCTTTCATTATTGTGGTGCCCATAATTGGAGACTGTGGGACAATTTCCTCCTAGAGTTAATACACCCCTGTTAATACATCCCAAAATGACATTCATTTTTTTTTGCCCTATAATTGCATTACATTGTTGACTCATATTCAGTTTGGGGTTCACTGTGAGTCCCAGATCCTTTCTGGGAGTACCACTGTCTTGCCAGTTATTCCCTGTTTTGTAGCTGTGCATTTGATTTTTCCTTCCTCATAGACATTCTATAAATATATTCTCCTGCTTGTTAAACCATAAACCTCTCCCCATGGGAATTCACACACAGAGTGATGGCAGGATTTGGTCCTAATTAGCTGTGCTTCCAGGCTCTAGCTCCCCCTACCATGGATGCTCGTGGAAACAGTGAACTTTCAAACAGCCTCAGGCCAGGTGTATTCTAGACCCTGCAGCTTGGCTTAAGGTACGCAACTCCAGCTACGTACAATACATAGTTGGAGTCGTCTTATCTTAAGCCGAGCTGGGCAGCACCCTCACAGCAGGGGGTCAATAGGAGCAACCACTCCTGTAAGCTTCCTTTCCTCCTGGCAAGAGCAGGAATACCAGCTGCCGACAAGGGGCACCCTCTGGGTTCGATTTAGCAGGTCTTAACTAGACCCACTAAATTGAACTCTGGAAGTTCGATTGTGGCAGTGTTGGTCTTCTGCGGAGTGAAGACGTGGCCTCAGGCTGTGTCTTCTGTAGGCCTAGGGAGAAACTCCTGTGCTCTTACTAGCTGGCCTGTTCCAAACTGGAGTCACATGGAGAAGCTTCAGTACATTTGGGGTTAGGAGAAAAGGCAAAGCTTTGCCTTTTTGGAGGCACCCACTCCATTATATAGAGAGATATGAAGGGAAGCATGGTGCATAGGTGAGCTTGAATCATACATAGCTCAATCTTACTCAACCCCTCTGTGTATTATTTGGTTAGAAAGCTTCAGTTTTGAACCTATGAAGATTTACACAGGTGCATAATTTTAGGCACTGAGTAGGCCCACTGAACATAGTGGGTTAAAGATAAGCACATGCATAAATGTAGAAGGACTGGGGCCTTAAAAAGGAATGTGTCCAATCCCACAGGCAAAACTCCCACTGAACTTTACCTGAGTAATAATGTAGAAATTGAGTAATAATGCAGAATATGTTGCTAGTTTGAACATACTTGACTTTTTTTTTTGCACATATTGCTTCAGGGTAAAAGGGTAGCTCATCTACTTTAAGGCTTAGACTTAAATCAGGAATACTAAACACTTCCCAAAGAGCTAAAAGGCATGATTATTGAAGTGGTTTCTGGCTAGATGCTTCATAAAGTTTCTATGCCAGTTTATGCAACTTAAGAGTTAGCGTGGAGTTTATTTTAAATGTCATGAGAAATCATATGGCAGATCAGCATCCAGAAGTGGTTGCTATTTAAACCTTTGCATCTGGAGCACATTAGGTTTATCTACTTCCCACAAGCATTGATATGGGCACTGCTTCTGCATTTCTTACGTAGTCTATTTAAGGTCACATCTTCCCCAGGAGAAATGCTGTTACTTTTATTGTAGGTCATTCCACAGGAGTCTCTTTTATTTTAGTACTGTTTCTCTTTTTCCAAGTAGGAGAGACCTATTAACGGGTAATGGAAGGCTTTTCTAATTCAAAGCTGTGCATTTAGATTACACATTTATCATAAGTAAAACTATTGTCTCCTTATTTATATTGTGGATACATAACAATGTTAAATCAATGATCTTTAATGGCTTTTCAAAAGCTAGCTTTTATGAAATCTTTTAAACTACATTTAGCAAAATAGTACTTTATTATCCAGTCAGCCCTCGTAACGTTTCCTTCCTTGCTGAACATGGGCCTTGTATTCCTGATTCCAAGGACATTTTATTAAAAAGACGCTATCAAATTTTTTAATACATTTTGTTTTCACTGGGCTCTCTTTGAATGTTCAAATACAATTTTTACTCTGATCACGCTTGTCCTTTTTATGTTTGAAAACGTTTATTATTTTCTTCCTTTGTTTCTTTTGGAGATATGCCTGTCCTTGCGTACAGCCATAGTTGTCTAAAACATTGTTATATGATCAACTGGTGCAAGCACAGTTCTCAGAATAGTAATATTAATGAGGACTTTTTATATATATTATAGCTCTTTTTAATTCTAGCCCCAAATAATAAGTGCACAAGGTAGGAAATATTATACCTTTTATTGGACCAGCTAATAACAGTGTACAGCTTCAGGCTCAGAAATGTCATTTCTCTGAATAGTGGTAGTTCATTAAAAAAAAAACCTTATGATATAGGAAGCTTCCTTGTTCAGTAAAGGATATTAAAAACACATACTTTTAGTTTCTCATCCAAATAAATGAGACGAAACAAGCATTTTGTTAAGATTTTAAATTTCTTCACCCCTGCATGATAAAATGCATTAGTCTTCTGTCCCATTATCGAGGAGATGGTTCAACTCTTCAGGGCATAAACTAATTAGCTGTTGGCTTTAGGGTGCAATTGTTCCTCCATTTACAACTTTGAGTAATTGACTAGATGCATTATGAGGTTTTTACCCCATAGCCCTTTTTGTCCATTACCAGGTGCAGGATTCTGGCCTAAATTGGTCTAATCTGATATGACAAAACTATGAAATTCAATAGATTATTTTTCAATTAGTGCCTTAAAGTCATTTAAACATACAATAATTTTGTAAAAGATCTACTACTTACTTCTATACATTAAATATGATAAAAACACGTTCTATCTTCTTAATATATATGCAGTATAAAAACAATACATTCTAAAGAATGAAAATACTTTAAGCATTAGTTGCTTTTTTTGACAAATGTCACAAATCTATAATTTATTGTTGAGTGACTTCAATGTTGATTGACCTACCTTCTATTTGAATCATATCCTCAGAAGATCTTGACAAAGTCTTAACAATAATGAAAAGTAGTGTGATGAGAAAATGAATAATTAGTGGACAACATAGCTGCACACCAGTAGCTGTTGAAAGCAAAGGTCTCTGAAAATTAGATGAACTGAATATCATAATTTTTATATCTTTATCTAGGAAGTTGAACTTATCAGAAATGTCCAAGAACTTCTGAAAAGAACTTTGATGCAAGCTGTTAACCAGATGCAGTAAGATGCTTTTCACTGTTCACAAGTACTTAATGATTTATAGGACCAAATTCATTCATGGACACAAATGTCAGTAGGTGAAATTCTCAAGACCTGTGCACTACCTACTATTCTATTTAAGACCTCAAAATAAATGCAAGTATGTATATGGAAAGGCATTATTGGAAGCAAGCCAGATGATGTCAGAGAACACCATGTCTTTTTTTTTTATGATAGTTTCTATTATTCTATAACATTAGGTCACATTTTTCATCTTGCTTTCAAATATATCTATCTATTTCTGAGATGGCTCAAAATTACATGTAAGTAGAAGTATGTTAAAACATTTTATTCTGTTGTAGTTACTGCTCTATTGCATTGAGACTACTGTAGCTATTTTTAAATCTCTTTTTAAACAATTTGTTTTAAAAAAGTATCCTTTGTCCCCTGAGCGGTAGCCATCAGATGTTAGTATGAACTAAGGAAAGGGGAAAAATTGACACTATCCTTGCTAGTAAAGAAGTCTTTTGCTCTTGAAAAGTAGTTTACTTTTATGTTGTAATATATACAGTCTATAAATAAGATGTTTGCTAAACTCTAAGGTGTATTTTAAGGTGAGACAATTAATTCATAGTACACATTTCACTTATTTTATTTTTATCAGCCACCATTTGCCATATACTGTTAGATGTAAAGCAGAATATTATTTTAATAAAGAATGCTTATAAAAAGTGAAATCACTCAACAAATTTCATATAGTTTAATTACCATCGGTGTACAGTATAATGCCTATTGATTGTAGGTTTTTTTTTATTAGTAATTGTTTTCAAACTGTCTTGGTATTCTGTAGCATTACATTGGCTAACAGTTGAAGACTTTTTGATTCCTTAGTTCATACTGACATCTGGTGGTAATAGGCAAGAGAAAAATGGTACTTTTCTAGCTAACTGTTGCTAAAGATCTTAAATTAATTGTGGTTGGCAGGAGGGATTTAATTTAGAATAAAGAAAAAGCTTTCATTTTGAATGTCATTATTGCTGTGTTTTCTGAGGATCAAATCATGCTGTCTCCATGATAAAAACTTTGGTCAGTTGGAAGGAGGGCTAAGAAAATGGGGGTCATGTTAAGGAGTTCCATATGGGCCCCCTTTCCACCAGAATTTCTCTGAAACCCCAGTTCAGCCCTGCACCTCACCCCCAGAGCTCCAGCTATTGCAGCTGGCACAGAGGAGAATTGGCAGAGTGAGTGGAAGTGGGTAGCATGGTGCTGCAGGGCAAGATGGGGCTGGAATTTTCAAAGGATCTGAGGAAGATTAACTGCCCAATTTCCTTTGAAAATCCTAGGCTCCGAGCCTGGTCTTACACATTTTCAAGGTGTTTCCTCGAGGTTGTATTATTTTTCCAGCACTGATTGTGGCAATCCTGACCTTTTTAGATTAAATCGCGATCACAAGCAGACTTGTGAAATGGATTGGTCTGATAAGGTCGAAACGTATAACATTGATGACAAATGTGGACGATACAATAATCAGAGCACCAACATCCAGTTCCATCCCAGCTCATCAAAGTTTGAGGAAAGGTGAGGACTTGTTGTTATTGACCTGCACAAGGAAAGCCATTGAGATGTAAAGGATCCTCTGTATCAGGTACCACCACACTATTTTTAAATAGAAGTATATTCTCTATACCAATAAATATATACTATGTTTGCAAACATATCATTTCTTAGGAATAATTTATTATAAAGATAAAGAAAAGTTATTTATTAGTTCTCATAATAGAAGAACTAGAGGACACCAAATGAAATTAATGGGTAGCAGGTTTAAAACTAATAAAAGAAAGTTCTTCTTCACACAGCGTGTAGTCAGCCTGTGGAACTCCTTGCCAGAGGAGGCTGTGAAGGCTAGGACTATAATAGAGTTTAAAGAGAAGCTAGATAATTTCATGGAGGTTAGGTCTATAAAAGGCTATTAGCCAAGGGATGAAATGGTGTCCTTGGCCTCTGTTTGTCAGAAGCTGGAGAGGGATGGCAGGAGACAAATTCTTGATCATTGTCTTCGGTCCACCCCCCTCCGGGGCACCTGGTGCTGGCCACTGTCGGCAGACAGGATACTGGGCTAGATGGACCTTTGGTCTGACCCGGTACGGCCGTTCTTATGTTCTTATGTTCTTATGTTCTTATAAATGTTGGGGTCATTCAAAACCAATACAAATCAAGGCAAAGGCACAATTAGATTGAATTACAAAGGCCGTGGGTTGGTTGGTGAAAGGAAAGTTGCACTTTCTTCTAAAGTACACAATTTTATTACAAAGCTATTACGGAGTTTCCACCTTTAATCTGGACTGCTCCTGTCCGGCAAGACCCCTGGTCTGACATCATCGGAGTGACCCCGTGGAAGCACTCATGGGGATAAGCTGACGATCTGGGGCCAGGAGTGTTGCCAGACTAGGGGACCGAGACAGCAGAGCTCTGGGTGACAGTAGAGCTGGCGGGCAGAGCATGGAGCCCCCAGTCACTGGGGGTAGGGCGGGCAGAGCAGCGAAGTCACCAGGCGGAGTGCAGAGTCCTGGGCAGCAGCAGGGCCCTCTGGGCAGTAGCCAAGTCATTGTGGGGAGTGTGCGGAGCAGCGGGGCAGGGAGGGGGGAAACAGAGCACAATGCTGCTATGGGGAGAGCAGAGCCCCTGGCGACAGTGGGACAGCCAGGAGGAAAAGTGGAGCTCCCAGCACATAGACCTCCGCTGGTCTGGCAAATTCCTTGGTTCAGGACCGATCAGGTCCTCAGGGTGCCAGACCAGGGAGATTCAACCTGCAGAAATGTTGCTTTTTTCCTCCTGCCACTATTCCTGAAGTTTGCAGACTGCTCTATAATTCCTTCTAGTGCTCAACAGATGGCAAAGTATTACCACAGAACCGTAGTTCAAGCTGCTTTGTAAATAACATAGACATAGATTGTAAAGCTTAATCAACTAGACATCCTAGTGCGTATATACCAATGTCTTACCAATATTTGCCTCTCTTGACATACTTAAGGTGTAGGAGTGATTCTTATTTTGGGGTTTGCCTTTATTCCTATTTGCTAAAGGGGATTGGACTTCTGATGGTTCTGTTTTGTGTATCTCTCCCTGTTCCATAAGTAAGGGGACGGTGAAGAGTTCTCCCACCTGCTCTTCCCCCCTGTTTTGGGTATGGTAGCACGACAGGATGCATGTCATCGCAGGAAATGGAACTCTTCCGCTTTAGTGTTTCTTTTCCATCGCAACTTGAACAAAGTCTGCCCAGAGAGTGATTTCTGTGCTGTCCCTTCCAGTGCCTCTACACCCGAAACCTGGGCAAAATTCAGCCATGACAACATCTACAGGGCGGAGCGAGAGCGCCTGGCTTCCATCAACCTCCGTTTATTGATCGACAATATCCTTCATGACACGGCTGAGGATCTGCGTTTGCAGTGTGCTGCCGTTGATGAGGCTTTTGCTAAGCGCTGTGAAGAGATGGAAGATGCAAAACACAAACTGGAACATCATTTGAAAAAAGTACGGGCGCCCCTTAGTGTGTTGGCCAAGCTGCTTCTGTTAGTTTTCACACATATTGAAATAATCACCGCAGAGTGATCAAGAAAGAAGAGTTGCTTAGTCCATTCATAGCAGTCAGTGCCAGTTTAGTATCTGATAGGGTTTCCAGTTGTGGATTACGTCCTCAATTCAGCAGCGCACCTGCTTATGTTTAAGTGGGTGTTTACGTTCCCTTATTTCACTAAATCATGGTGGACTTAAAATACATGCTCAAACTTAAGCACGTGCTTAAGAGCTTTGCTGAATCCGGGCCTGCACCCTGCTCTGGCAAGGAGCTGGACATTATGATTTATTAGGTGTTTCTCACTAGCCTAGCTGTAAAGTACTAGGTCTATATTCATCTCAGCTGTAAGCCCACTGAAGTCAGTGGAATTAACCTGGGGTGGATTTCTCCCACCGTATCAAGATGTGAACAATATACACACTGTATCTCGCTGTACATGCAAGACATATGCATATGCACCATAGCCTCCTTTTTGAAAGCTATTAATGGGGTGGGATGTTTCAAGATGCTGTTGGAGACAGAGTAAAAAGCTTTGGATCCCATTGAAGGGAAGTTCTGGGTTAGGAAAGGTCAGAGGGGAGGGGAGAAAGTGGTAAAATGATTATGAACAAATCACTCCTAAATAGAAGCATCTACAGTAGTGTGCATTATGGTGTGTCTCCCCTAACTAACTAGTCTAATGTACTCCTCCGAATATTTTTACAGTGATTGTACCTCTTGAAGGGAAGATTACAGGAGAGGTTGGACCTTCCTGGTCCAGCACTTTTGGGACCTTATTGGTCCCAAACCAGGGAGTTTGCTAGACCAGAAGAGCTCAATTCTGGTCCCCTGCTGCTGGCCTCCAGGCTTTCCTGGGGGGCTGCCAGGCTCCCGGCAGCTGGACTACCTTCCCAGCTGTCAGGCTCCTTTCCTGGCCACACTCCCAGCTGCTGACACCCCTCGGCCCCGCTCCACTCCCACCCACTGGCCATTCTGTTTGAATGCCCGGGTTACTTACTCCCTCTTCCAGCTGCTGGAGGCCACCACAGGCCACCATGGATGTTGCCAGATCAGGAAGGTCTGTACCTGTAGTCAGTATCATGTGCATAACTGCCAAGAACCACTAGAAGACTTGCCCAGGATCAGCCAGATCCTTGAGGGCAGGGGGATGGCAGTGTGGGGGAGGGGTGCAGGAGTCCGGGCAGGGCCTTAGGAATTGGGGTGGGGGCAGGAGGCTGGGGCGTGGGAGGTGCAGGAGTCAGGGTGGGTGCTGAGGAAGGGCTTGGGGACAGAGTTCAGGATGTGAGGGATGCGAATGTGAGGGTTGGGGATGAGGAAGGGCTCAGGGCGGGGGGGGAGGGGGTTCCCCTCCAGCAGGGCTTTCTCTCCCACCCCCGGCCTCTCTAGTCAGCAGGGGCCTTCTCTTCTCTTCTCTTCTCCCCCCTCCCCCCCCCTGCAATTGCCTCTAGCCAGTATGGGTCTTCCCCCACACTCCCTAGCCAGCAGGGGGGTTTTCTTTCTCCTCCCAAACCCTCCCGGCAAGCAGGATCTTTCCCCTGCCCCAGTGCTGTGGTCAAGAGCTGGGGGAGGGAAAAGAGTTTGGGGTGGGGGACTATTTACACAGTCTGATGACAGGCAAAATGGCAAGCCCCAGCCCTGCTGGCTGCTCCCTTGGTAGTGCAGCTGCCCCCAATGATCAGTCTGCAGTATAGCTCTCGGAATCGCGTCCCTCCTCTCTGTGCCCCCTCCCTTTCCATATTGTGGAAAACAGTCCCATTCCATGCACTTCCCGTTTTCCTGGCACAACCAAAATCTGACCTTGTGTTAAGTTGGGAGAAGAGGAAGCTGCCTACCAAATTTGGTGGTCCTAGCTCTTACCATGTAGGAGGAATTCTTGAACAAACTCACAGACAACTGATGCACATTTCTAACATACATGGGTAGATTAATATACTTTTAATAAGTAAGCATTTCGCTTTACTCTGTGCATTCTAAATGTATTACCTATTGTGTGGGTACAACCCATGCACTTTCTGGGTGTTATGTACTGTCCCATCTCGTTGCACTTAGGGTACGTCTAGACTACATGCCTCTGTCGCCAGAGGAAAATGAAGCGGCGATTTAAATAATGAAATAAATAATTTAAATAATCGCCGCTTCATTTAAATTTAAATGGCTGCTGCGCTGTGC
>JANRFK010001605.1:5334916-5352882 GCA_030068395.1 Apalone spinifera | reverse complement strand
GGATCCAGCTGGGCACCGCTTACCACAGATGGCTTCTGGGTGGTGGTGCAGGGGTCTAAGGCAGGCTCACCCTTACCTACACTGGCCCTGCTACACTCCTGAAAGCAGCCAGCAAACTCTCTCCATCCATGTCCCTTCTGCTCTGTGGAGATGGGGTACAGGATGGAGGGAGGGGCACCCTGACATCAGCACCCCCTCCTCTTCTTCCCATGCCCTACACAGCAAGCAGGGGGCACCCAGGGGTGAGGGATACCTCCAAGGCAGAGGGCTGGAGCAGCATGACAGTGCTAAGAGGGGCAGATGAAGGGCCAGCACTCGACAGCCTCCTGGCCAAACCTCTCAGGATCACCTGTCAAAGGTTCCAAGATCTACCAGTAGATCCTGATCTACTGGTTGGTGACCACAGTTCTAGACCATTCCTGACAGGTGTGTGTCTAACCTGCTCTTAAATATCTTCCCCGATGTAGATTCCATAACCTCCCTGGGCAATTTATTACAGTGTTTCACCTCCCTGACAGTTAGGAAGTTTTTCCTAATGTTCAACCTAAACCTCCCCTGCTGCAATTAAACCCAGTGCTTCTTGTCATGTGTTTGCTCACTTTAGGCCTAATCAATTTTCTTTGATATAAAATTTCAGACAGAATTATTGTCACTTATCATTTCTGATCATGTATTTATGCCGGATAATAAATAGATAAGAAGGAAGATGTAGGGAGCCAAATTACCAAGTTTCAGGGTACTGCCGAGGTCTTCTCCAATTCATGATCATCCTCTGTCTCTGCTCTGCCCCTTCAGTCTCATTCCTTCAGTTTTCTGTCTGGTATTTCTTTGAGTTGGGCCCTCATTCACTTAGTTCTTATACATTTCAACATTACAGAATCATTAGCTTTCCCCTGGTGAACATAATTTAGCATTACACATACTCAGTTATCCAAATGTTCATGATTTGTTTTTCATCCACCAGTCTACGTTATTATTAACTATCTACATGTCCTCATTGATCAAATCACACCTAGGCCTTATTGTCTGTTATTCAGCAATTTGCTTCATGTCTGTACGTGGTTCATCCTAAATTAATTATTAATGAAACTCTTATTTTCTATTTGAGTAAGAAAGTCATAAGGGTTGCCATGTCCATCATGGCTGCGTGTTTTCATCTTTTCCAAACATGGGTTTTCAGGGGACTTTTTCTCTCAGCCTGAGCACCCTGTTGGTAAATCATTAAAAAGTCTTGTTAGTGAATTTGCCTTTTGCGTTTTGAAGTATTTCATTCAACTTTAGGGCCCGAGTATTTAATTGGTCCGCAGTATTCCGGTGTAATTTAGAGCCGCCACCTCAGCAAATGATTGAATTTGACGTGCTGCTCTTGGGTCATCAGCATGTTTGTCCTTCGTGACTATCCATACAGCCAGTGATATTCAATGGAAACATCCATTAACCTTGAAAGTTTCTTGAAATGTCACTGATTCTTGAAAATTGGCAATGGCTTGGTTGCTGAAACCAGTGCCTATCATGTTGACCAATATTGTCGTATCCTTTTCTTGAACTCTTCCCCCGCAAACACATCAATATTTCTGTATTCCTCCATTATCTCTTATTGTATATATAGATTGTAAGTGTTTTGGGCTAGGGGTTGTGTTTTTGTTGCGTGTTTGTACAGAACCTTATGAGTAGGGATACAAGCTGCTATGGATGATAACGAAAAAACAAACAAACAACATTTGTACCAAAAAAGCAATCCATTATTTGCTCTTTTTCATTCACTATATGCTGTCAGAAAGTTGCCTTGATGCAATTCACAGTTCGAAAAGATTCTGTGTGACCAATTGTCCACCAGTCTTAGCTTCTGTTCGTCAGAAGCTGGGAATAGGCGACAACGATGGGATCACATGATGATTCCCTGTTCTGTGATGATTCCCTTTGGGGCACCTGGCATTGGCCACTGTTGGCAGACAGGATACTGGGCTAGATGGACCTTTGGTCTGACCCAATCTGACCGTTCCTATGTTCTTATGTTAGTCCAAGTGAATAGCTTAGGACCAAACCATCATTTGAAAGGTCTTCAGCCAAGGTAACCAGCAAATGTTGAAGAATGAGGAACACGTTTTCTGCCAACTGGACTTATTCACCAAGGATTAGCAGCAGGCCCGGTCAAAGGGTTTGAGGGGCCAAGGCAGGACCGCTGGGAGTGGGGCTCTGGGCCCAGCCAGTGGATGGTGAATACTCAGCAGCATGGGGCCAAGGCATTTGCCTTCTCACCTTGTCCTAGGACCAGGCCCGATTAGCAAATCAAAATTGCTCTAAATTCTCCTGATTTTTGGTTCGTTTAATATGACTTGACGTGCTCTGCTCACTCTAATATACTTTATTATTAAAATGTCATAGTCTCTTGTGTTCTCCTTTCCACAGCACTATAGAAATTGCCGCACTGGATCAGAACCAAAAAGTGCATCTAATTCAGGGCCATGTCCAGTGGGTCTGACAGACTCACTTGGACAAGATGGGGGAGGCGTGGGGGAGGCACTTGGCTTCTCACCCTGGAGGGGGTGGGGCCTCAAACATAAGGGGAGGGGCTGGGGCTAGACTACCCTAAAAGTCCTCAGTGCCTGCCTGGAGCACGTTGCATGGGGCTCCAGTGGCAATTCGAAGGGCTTGGGACTCCAACCACCACTTGCTGCCGCCGTAGCCAAGAGCCTCAGGACCTTTTGAATCGCTGGGCCTCAGATCAGTTGCCCCCTTTGCCCTCACCCTGTCGGCATGCCTGACCATAGCACCAGCTACTTTCCTCAGAGGAGGATGGTTTGAGGGAGGACTGCAGCAGGCCCTCTGGATGTAGCCCGGACAGAATAACAGGCTTCCAAAACCAAGATTTTCAGCTCCCAGAGGCTACAGAACAAAAGCCCATTTCCACTGTCCGCTCAGCACCCTTCAACCCCCTAGTGATGTGCAAGAAGCTGCCTGCACCTCGCAGGATCACACCCTGACTACAGAGCAGCCGCATTCCACCTCTCAGAGGGGAAAAACAACCTCTGGGTTTTTTTTCCGTCCGTGGGTGAGCTATGCAGCCGTTTCTATAGCAACTCACTATGGCCAAGTCACAAGTAGAGTGGGAGATTTTGACTGCAGATTGCTTAGGCACCTACATTTCTGCCATGGAAGTCCCACTGCAGCCTACTTTACTGGCAGAAAGGCAGCTGGAAGGATAAACTGCCAGACAAGGCCCTGGCTTGCAATTTAGGAGGTGTTGCTTCGGGTCCTGGGTCATCTGTGTGCGACTCGGGCCCAGTCACTGAACCCGCGCTGTGCCTCAGTGCAGTATCTGTAAAATGGGGCTAATCCCTCCCTGCGTCTCCCAGGCGTGCTGCGAGGCTACGGTCCACCACTGATGGCAGAGTGTTCGGTTACTATGGAGACGACAGGCGCCTAAACAGAGTTTGCAGAGTAACCAGGTTATTAGAGGGACGGGGATTTTATTAGATTAATTTTTATTGGCGAGAGAGACAAGTTATTGAGCTTCCACGGCGCTCTTCTTCAGGTCCCAGAAAGCTCTGTGGAAACTCCAAAACTTGCCTTTTTCACCTCCAGTAAAAGACATTGGAACTCACCAACCCTGTCTGTGTAAATCGACTGTTATGTTGGCTCTCTGTGCCTGGATTAATTTCACCCCCGAGTGTACACTGCAAAGTCGGAGGGACACTGGGACTTTGTCACCACGTTTCTATCTGCCTCACTGGCAGGGCTGCTCGAAGACAATGTATTTTGGAAACGGTGTGGCAGGAATCAGGCAGCCCCCCCCTCCCCCCCCGCATATTTGTTTGCACTGGAAATGACCTCATGCTGCGTGCAGAAGCTGCTCTCTCTGCTCGTTACACAATTAGTGACTTCAAAATATTTTGGTGCCTAATGGTATAACTGGGTCTGTTGCCAGGAGTTATTTGTGTTTATGCAGGATGTGGTCATTAATTATCCCCCCTAAGGAGTTAATGGAATTTACTGAGAAGTGCAGTGTTTTACAGTGTTCATTTGATTAATGGCCTAGCATTAATAGGAGCACCAAAGCCCAGAGCCAGCCTCTAATGCCTCTTGCCCCCCTACAAAACAGATTTCTTCCCTCCCCAGTTTTTTCTTTCCTTGGTCTTCCTGTCTGCATTTTCCATCTCCCCACCCGGACTTACTTCCTGCTCACCACCGTTGTTCCCTGTAAGCTAAGCACTTGGGCGGCCATTGATGAGAAATTCAGGTGCCACCCAACTGATTAGAAAAGAGCCCTCAGCCACTCATGGCTGGCAGTGTGTGTTTCTACTAGTGGTGCACATCAGCACCTGCCTCAGTGCACAGAACAAACATTATTCCACACGTGGATGATAAAAATTAGAGGGAACGCTGCTCACCACCCTCTCTCTTTCCTCCCACACACTCTCACCACCACCCCAGTATCAATATTTATCTTCCCTTTACTCTTGCAAAGGAGAAAAACCTGGCCAGCTGGCCATCTCCTCCGGCCTAGGATCTTGGGACGTGTCTCCCTGCAAATATCTGCAGATCAGCTGGACTGAATGTCTCTTAGAGTCAGCTATGATTGCCCCTCAGGTGTGATACCAGGCGACTGCTTCCTCCGCCCTATTCCTCCAGTCCCATTCCACCTCAAGGGGTCGCTCTAAAGAAAGGCAGGTCACAAGAGAAACTGGATAATGTGTCACCTATTTTCCTCTCCCTTCTCTTAGGCTTTGCCCTAAACAGAATGAAAATCCTTAGTGTCCCAGTTGTGATATTTTTCCATGCACCAAGAGCAATCATAGATTTATACTCTAAATGCCCTTTACTGGACATGGAGGGAACCAGAAGAAAGAAAAGGACAGAAGTCAAGTCTCCATGGGAGAACAGGAACAGCCTGGGTCTTCCTGAATACACTGCGGCAGTTCTGCCATAAAAACAATTGTTTGAGTCTATTCAATATAGGTTCTTCTACTGCGCGCTTCACCCATAGTTACCTGTGAGGCTTCCCAGAGTGCATTAAACAACGTGATTAATATCTGCCAGTGCTGTTTGTTCTCTCATCCTCGCCCCAGGGGGAGCCTCGTGTGCCTTTTCCGCGCTAACGCCTTGAAGAAGCAGGAAACGGAACATCACCACTTTGGTGGAAAGTCCTGTGCAATTTAACAGAAATTGCAACCTTTCTATTGCTTCCCCCTCCCTCCCCCGACTCAGATTGAGGACTCAGAATGCATTTAGAAATACACCAACAATGAAGAAAGAGAGAATCATATTTCCAGCAGTTGTGCACATTCAATAATAAATAATAGTCCCTTTGTAGATCAATTGTAGGGTCAATTTTTACCTACCCACTAGCATTTCCCTGTTACGGAATGCAGTCAGAATGGGGTTTTCAGACTAGTTTCTATAGAACCCTGTTATTTCATTCTTTTAAAATTACATAGGACTTTTTCATATGCTCAGGTAACTAGTAGCTATAGCTAACGCTCTGCATTTGCTCCAATAGGCCGCTTCCTGATTATTTATAACTTAATGCTTTGAAATGCTAAGTAACCTCCACTCTCCGTGAATGGGTAATGGGACTTGCATGTTTTGCTGGTGTAGCCTCTTATTGTGTGAACAATACCATGCAAGGTGGGGAACTATAATACCACCCGGGCCCGACGTGTCTAGTTGATAACGTCTGCACAAAGTGCACTGGAATAAAGGATGACACTGCATTCCTCCAGGTTTGCTGCTTCTTTTCACCAGCAAATACTAGTTCACCTCCCTTCACCATTCCCCATGAACTAATTCAGTCCATTGTCGGCATAAATACCTGAAGCATGGAAACACCAAGGAGATGGATTGAAACACTGAAGAAAAAAAGAAAAGGAAGGAAATGAGATCGCTAGAGGGAGAAACTGATATTTCGCTTTCACCCTACCTTGTAATGATATACCACCAATGGGAATGAAATCAAAAGAATATTTTACTTGAACAGCCTTTGTGTGAGAACAATCGCATCAGCTCCTTTTTTTGGCAAGCATTCCTTTAATACAGCGAATGAGCTGAGAGCCCTATTCTTCCAGAAACGGCAGGAAAAGAGAATTTGTTATGTGGCCTTCGTCTTGATTTGAGATGTCTGGAATTTTATCACGCTCAGAAACCAATTTCTGCTCCCAAGTTAAATGGAACTTGTGGAACCAGAAAAGTGATCATAAAGATCTCTACCTAGCCCTGTACATATGAATCAGCCTCCGATTTCACTTTCAGCTGAGGCATTCCAAGACCTATGTATGTTTCAAAGACCCTTGAATAAATGGGCCTTTTAAAATTCATTGGAAGTAGCTTCTTCTAACAATTTATGTTGGTTCAGGGGACCAGCAACATTTTGTCTCTACTTTCTAGATCAACTCCAGTCTAGGTCAGCAGTGATTAAAAGTCACCATAGCCTTTTGATAACTGTCCCAGACCGATGTGAAATGAATGTGGTGGACTTGTTCTATCAGCTAATGTGTGGGTACCAGTCCCCTGAAAACCAGCTCTCCACTTTGCACTCTTGCTGGCCAGCATTGTAAATGAACCAAGGCCTGAGTAGACAAGCAGAGTAAATAATGCTGTTGCTGTCAAAGTGGGGTGGCTTCCCAGAATAGGCCTAAGGTACATTGACAGAGCCCAGTGGGGGAGTTTGTACATCACTGCCCATGCTGTACCGGTTAGGCGGAGATGTACTTAGATCTTATACAGTGCTTAACATCCATCAACCTCAAAGGGTATGTCTACACTAGCCCCCTAGTTCGAACTAGGGAGGCTAATGAGGGTGACCGAAATTGCAAATGAAGCACAGGATTTAAATATCCCGCGCTTCATTAGCATGTTCCCAGGCGGTCGCCATTTTGGAAATTGACTAGCCCGGAAGAACTGCCCGTGTCTACACACGGCAGAAAAGGGCGATTCCTAAACAAACCCCTTACTTCAGATTACCAGTCACATCTCATTCCACAGCCGTTCTTCCTCAAAAACTTGCCTGCTGTCTACACAGCACAAGCGTTCTTGCACAAGTAAATTTACAGTACAGCGTTGTAAAACAGGGCTTCTTCTGGAAGAGTTATTCCTCTCCCCATGAAGAATAAACCCTCTTGCGCAAGAGCTCTTCCACAAGCGGGCAGTGTAGACAGGCAACATGAATTTCTTGCACAAGAAGCCCCTATGGTTAAAATGGCCATCAGAGCTTTCTTGCAGAAGAGAGCGTCCCCACTGCCATGGATGCTCTTGCGCAAAAGCACATCTCTTACACAAAAGCACATGGCAGTGTAGACACTCTCTTGTGGAAGAGTTTTTGCACAAGAACTCTTCTGCAAAAGAGTTCTTGCGCAAGAAGCTGCCAGTGTAGACATAGCCCCAGTAGATACAAATCAGACATCAGAAATGGTAATATGCATAGACCTGTAGGGGAACATTTTAACCTGCCTGAGCACTCAGAGTGCATCTATACACCTGGGTTTAACTCGAAAGGAGCAACACAAACTGAGCTACGTTAATTGCATTTGAAAATATATTTCAAAATAACAGGTGCGCTATGCTGGTGTCCCTATAGACCTCGTTCCATGAGGGTTAAGGGACTTGTTGGCATAGTGCTTTATTTCAAAATTACTTCAAAATAAGCTATGCAATTAGTGTAGTGCCAAGTCCATAGCTTATTTCAAGGTAAGGGTACAGTGTAGACACACCCAAAGGGTGCGTCTACACAGCAGCATTATTTTGAAATAACTGCCATTATTCCGAAATAACATAGGGTATGTCTACACTTGCTCCCTAGTTCGGACTAGGGATGCAAAAGTAGCCGACCGAAATTGCTAATGAAGCAGGGATTTAAATATCTCGTGCTTCATTAGCATAATCTCGCCCGCGCGTTAGTCCGCTTGCCAGCTGATTCGAACCAGGAAGTGCGCTCCGGGACACGTTGGTTCGAATCAAACCCCTTGGTTCGAACTAACATTATGCCTCAAAAAATGAGGAGTAACGTTAGTTCGAACCAAGGGGTTTGATTCGAACCAACGCGTCCCGGAGCGCACTTCCTGGTTCGAATCAGCTGGCAAGCGGAATAACGCCCGGGCGAGATTATGCTAATGAAGTGTGGAATATTTAAATCCCTGCTTCATTAGCAATTTCGGTCGGCTACATTTGCATCCCTAGTCCAAACTAGTGATCAAGTGTAGACGTAGCCATAGTGTGTGTACTCTACAAGCAGTTACTTCGACATAATGTCAAAATAATGGAGAGCTGGAGAATTTATTACTCCAACTCCTGTAACCCTCATTTTATGAGTAAGGGAAGTCAGAGAAAGAGTGCTCTTCCTCAGACGTCCTGCTGTGTAGACACGCCACAAGCTGAAATAAGCTATGTCGACTTAAGATGTGTGATTTACATAGCTGAAGTTACGTCGCTTATTTCGGCTTTATCCCTGCTATGTAGCTGGTACCCTAAGGTGCTACAGGACTACTGGTTATTTTAAAGTTACAGACTGACCTGGAGACCCCTCTGACACTCTTTGCAAAGGAAAATTTCACTACCCGCAATTTACAAATGGGGAAGGTGAGGTACGGCGCAGTGCAATGATTTTAATTATTGCAATAGCAATTGAGAAATAGGCATACTGGTGGGCAACCTGTGCTCACCAGGATAAGCTGCTGACAGGGTGCGGGACAAGTTGTTGCATTCGCAGGTTCAGTTGCCTGCAGCTCATATTGGCTGGGAATGGTGAACCCCGGCCAATAGGCGCTGTGTACTGCTGTACCTGGGAATGCAGGGAAACACCTGCTTGGCAGCCCACCAGTGGCTTACCTTGATAAGCCACATGCAGCCCGGAGGATGCCCACCACTGTTCTACCCTAAAGTTAGGGATCTAAGACATATGTACTGAACCCCTCAGATTTAGGAACATTCCTGATGGTTCTTTCTCATATATTGTGCAGCTGAGTCGACTGACACTCTGCGCCGCGGCAACAAGGTTTGACTTGTCACAGCGGGGTCACTGTCCACCATATGGTCTTTTGTCGTTTTTGCAGCACTGAGCTGCTGGAATGGCTGCTGTGTGAATCCAAGTCCCTGTTCTCTCCAGGCTATTTGCTTCAGAAGAGAATGTTTGATTTTTTTCCTTTTTAAGTAGCAGCTTTTGAAAAGCTATTTGCCTGGGTAATTAGAGCAGGGAATTACCAACACAGCTAGCGTCCTTTCCGTCAAGCTCATGTGGCTGTGTGTGTGTGTTTGTGTGTGTGTGTTTACACTAAAGCAGAAAGGTTCTGGCAAACTGTTTAAGTGTTTTCAATACATGGCATTGTGTGCAAACCCTTAACGGTGTCACTACACAGCACTTCTCCTGTGGGGCTTTTCCTCTACAAAGCACTTAAACATGAAAAGCCAGATTGTCCTTTGCATTTCCATGCTTCAGGACTTAGGAGAAACTCCGTCAGGGATTAGAATGAGACTTTCCCGGGCGGCAGGTTGCCAGACATCTGCTACTACTCCCTTGTACCTTTCTTTGACGCAGCAAGTGCTGGCTTCATTCAGAGTCAGGCTGTAGGGATCATGGGTCTGATACCTGCAGTTCGGCAGGTCTGGGTTTCATGGCCGGGTGATAGTGGGTGATCAGGAATTCAAACCATAGTAATGTGGGTCCCACACAAGGAACACGTTGTGGTGGGGAGTCCCCGGACCCTGCGCCCCCATCCGCAGCCAGATGTAATTGTTAGTCAGCAGGTAGGGCAGCCCTGCCTCCTTCTTTCTGCAGCTTCCCAGACAAAAGGTGTCACCTGTTTGCATCCCCTCCCAGGCTCATGTTACAATGCGTGGGCCATTGTGAACATGCTAGCCTGGGCAGCTTCCCTCAGTGACAGGCCAGGAACACCATTCCTACCTATTCCAATAGCCATTGATGGGCCCATTCTCCATGAATTTGTCTAGCTGTTTTTTGAACCCTGTTATAGCTGTGGCCTATACAACATCCTCCAGCAAGGAGTTCCACAGGTTGACTGTGCGCTGTGTGTAGAAGTTGTTCCTTTGGCTTGTTTTACACCTGTTACCTGTGAGCAGAGCTAACAATGAAGAGTCATTAGTCCTTGATGACCTTCCATTCCCATGAATAGAGAGGAGCCTGCACCCAAACGCCATGTCAAAAGACACCTGAACGTTGAGAAACTTCTGATATGTGTGTGCACTGTGCAAAACTTCTAATGTGTGTGTCCATGTTGGCTAAGGAGACGTCTGTATGAAAACCCAGTCACCCTTTTTCAGAACACACATTCTCATCTTCCTTCCATTAATTAAAGTGATGGAGTAGAATTTTCAAACGCCCCCTCCCCCCCAGGAAATGTCCCCTCCTCCCCCACCCCTTTGAAGTTAGTGGGATTTGGGCTCCCTTTGGAAATGCTCATCCACTGGGCTTGTAACAACAGAAAGGGACTGGATGCTACTCTATAATGGGTGCAGGTAGCACGGAGCACCGCTGTAGCAGGATATTGCCAGTCTGGTTGTAGTTGTCAACCACTGCCTCAGTTTCCCTCCAGTTGCATGACCCTTTCCAGCCCTCCTAACTGAGACTCCTGTTCTTCACAGGGATCTCAGCTGAAGCTTATCCCTAAACAGCTCTGCCGTTCCTCCCAGCAGCCCAATCGCCTTCTCCCTGGACACAGGTCGCTCTTTACAACGCCCAGCAGGCGCCGTTGTGAGTCACATGGTCCCATCAGGTGTCCCCAGGTCTCATTTCATTCCCCCGAGGAGGTGGATGAAGCATGGCGTGGGTGCAGCTCAGGCCACACCCCCTTAAAGGGCCAACACATTCTTTGACAGCCCCAGCGGTCTGCAGTGTTTAACCAAAAGGAATAACCTGCCACACTCCACACTTAACGCAGATTAGTGCAAAGCTCCAGACGGGCAAAGGGAATTAGGCGCTGATTTTCATGGGGTTAGGTACCTAAATATTATGGGGATCTAGGTCAAAGTGCTTTGCAAGCACATTGTCCCCATTTTATGTAACCCAGAGGCTCTGAGACCACTAGGGAGAGTGAAACCCGGTCTACAGCCTGAGCGAAGAGTCAGCTGATGCATCCACGCAGCGATGGGCAACTGAGGCCAGTGAATGAGCCGCACAAGTGGCTTCCCCTGTGTCTCAGTGGGCCACATGTTTGTCATAACCAAGATGGATTCCCAGGGGGAGGGTAGTTTTGCAAACGGTGCTTGCGTGCCTAGAATGTGGGGCGACAACCACGGCAGTGCTTCGATTGGACACAGAGGGAGCGCACGGCTCTCACGGTCAGCACTGTCTGCCCTCGGCACGGGCCTCCCGTTACACATGTCCCTTTAGCAATACCAGTATGGTGGGAGGCATAGCTCAGTGGTTTGAGCATTGGCCTGCTAAACCCAAGGTTACAAGTTCAATTTGTGAGAAGGCTGGTGAAGGAGCTGGGGCAAATTTGTCAGGGATGGTATGTGGTCCTACTGTGAAGGTAAGAGACTGGACTTGCTGACCTCTCAAGGTCCCTTCCAGTTCCATCAGATAGGTACATCTCCAAGGGTCTAGGCTATGTGGTTCCATCAACAGAACCAGGTAAACTAGTTTACCTGGCACAGTCAATGAAGCAGGGATTTAAATAATAATCCTATAAATTTAAATAATCCCTGCTTCATTAAAATAAACATAGCTGCTGCACTGTGCTGACAATCAGCTGGTGCAGCAGTCTAGATGCGGATCTGTTGGCTGGGGAAGCCTTTGCCAACCGATCCCTTATGCCTCGTGAAACGAGGTTTACAGGATCGGTCAGCAAACGCTTCCCCCAGCCGACCGATCCGCATCTAGACTGCCGCACTGTGCCGGATCAGCTGATTATTTAAATCCCCACTTCATTGACTGGATAAACTAGTTTACATGGCTCTGTCGACAGAGCCATGTAGTCTAGACATACCCCAATAGAAAAACAAAACACAGGGACAGAAACCAGCAGAGTCGGGCAACCCTGCATGTGGGCAACGGTGAGCAAAATGTCTCGTGGGCCACACACACAGCCTTGCTGGGCAGCTTGTGAGCTGCTCACCACTGTGTTAGCAGCTCCCGGCCTTAGCCCCTACGGTCTCATGTTCCATCCCACCTGCTGACGACCCGGGCCTGTCTGTGTTACAGATCCATGCAATACTGAGGTTCCCAAATTTAAAGCTGAGTCGGGGACAGCACCTTTGGCTTTCTGCTGCCCAGCATTGCACGCTAGTGGCTAGGTTCATAGGCAATTTCTGTGTTACATCAGCCTGGGCATCCTCATTTAGAAACTAACACCTACGTACACTCCCAGGGTTGAACTAAGAATAGGAGTGGCTCTAAGTGAGAAGCAAAAAATAGGCCCCCTGCTGCACAGACAGCCCTTGAGTCAGCCATTATTTTTCATGCATCTTGTAAATCTTAGGAGAGTGGAGAAGAACGCCACTGGCAGCTTTTTTTTTTTTTTCTTCTCTCCTTTCTTCCCGTTTTCTAACCACTGTAGAAGGGAGAGGGGGGAACTTCCAACAATCGGTGTTCAAGGACCAACGAAGCAGGAAATAAGGTGAGTCTTGTGAGCTGGGGAGTGAGAACTCACTACACGCTGACTGTGTCACTGCTCTCTATGGCAACCAAGGCTCAGTCCTAGGCTTCTTCCCCTGCTGTCAGTCATGACACTCCGCTTGGAACAAGGCCGAACAGCTCTCCGTCAGGGGGTCACTGTGTCCCTTGTTTGCCAGCAGGAGTCTGAGGATGAGAAAGACACCGGCACGATGCGCAGCCGTACCCCGCACGCGCCAGGCCAAAGCCATCCCTTGGGTGGAAGACAGAGAACTCCCCCTCGGGCTCTGCTGTGCCTTCAGAGTGGGCAGCCTTCGATCCTGAAAGATGGACGGTTGAATTCCCGGGTGGGGTTCAGAGCTTTTGCTTTGGGGCCGGAGCTCAAACTGCTGTCTCCGGGCCACGTCGCGTCCCAAGAGGGGTCCAGTAAGTAGAATGCAGGTGGAACCTCCTTGGTCTGGCACCCTCGGGCCTGACAGGTCCTGAACCAGGGAATTTGTTGGACCATGGGAGGTCAATGCGCCAGGGGTTCTGCTTTTCCTCCTGGCCACCCCACTGCTGCCAGGGGCTCTGCTTTCCTCTTCATGGCTCTGCTTTTCTGCCTCGGGCGGGGGGGGCGGGGGGGAGGGAGGAGGCACCCTGCTGCCCAGAACTTAGGGCTCTCCCTGGCAGCTCCCACTGCTGCCCAGGGCTTGGGGCTCTCCCCAGCAGCTCTGCTGCTGCCCGGGGCCCCCCAATACTGCCCAGAGTTTGGGGCTCTCCCCAACAGCTCTGCTGCTGCCCGGGGGCCCCCACTGCTGCCCAGAGCTTGGGACTCTACCCAGCAGCCCCCCTCGCTTCCCCGGGGCGGGAAGGCGAGGGGGGGAGAACCACTGCTCCACCCAACTGCTCTGATGGCCGCCGATCTACTCCCGGTGACTGGGGCTCCACACACCTGGGGCTCTGCTCTCTCAGCCCCCGAGTCTTGCAACGCTCCTCGCCCCAGCCCGCCAGCTTATCCCCGTGAGTGCTCCCACAGGGTCACCCTGACAATGCCGGACTGGGGGTGCTGCTGGCCTAGGGAACTCCGGATTATGGAGTCTTAACCTGTAAGAGGTTCTGAACTCTGCCGCTGACTGTGTGACCCTGGGCAGGTATCTGCCTCCGCTTGGCCAGGAGTGAAATGGGAATACCGTTTTCGTGCCTGGAGGCGGGTGAGGCTGCTCTTCGCTACCCCTGCACGGAGAGCACAGGCGACTTTGGTCCCTTTGTCCGCTGTGTCTTTACGTGCTCCTCTCCAAAGGTCGGTCCTGCCTGTTGTCAGGACTGAGCCCCTACAGCTGAGCCTGAAGATTAGCCAGGCCAGCCTCCAGATGGATTAATAAGCCCAGCTGCATTGTGGGAGGATCACCTGATTGGCCGGTCCACCTGATTGGCTGAAGGGAGCTAGCAGGCCTGCTTTTAAGTCGGGCAGCAGCTGGTCACCAGTTATTCAGTGCTTCTGTCAGCAGCTGTGATTGCTCTTCCCTGCTCCTCTCTTTCTCCAGCCTTTCCCCTGCCTTGTTCCTGTCCTGCGTCGGCTCCACGTTCCTTTCCTGGCTCCAGCGCTGACCCCTGGCTCCTGTTCCCTTTGCTAGCTCTGACCCCTGGCTCTGGTACCTGACTTTAGCCCTGATCCTTGGCCCTCAGTACCTGGCCCTCTCTGCCTGGCTTTCACCATTGACCCAGACTGCTAGCACCCACCCTGACACCGGGAAGATACACGCAGACCTTTGACATGCTGGGATAACCATTATTTGTACTGGCCCTTTAACACCCGATTGCCTAAGTGGACCATGATGCAAGTGTATTGCTTCCTGTAGACAAGAAAGCTCCGTTGAGCATCACTGAACAGAGCAGGTGTCATGACTCCACTGCCCACCTACAGTGAAGGGCTTTTTGGTTACCCCTTCTCCTGGCACCAGCATCCTATTCTGATGCCACTTACTCCTGGTCTTCCGCGTGGGAGAGCCAATGCCTGGGACATTGGCTTCCTGAGGAGAGAGCAGTGGCTTTGTTTGTACACACATGAAGACAGGGCCATCCTGTCTTCCAAGACCCAGCCCAGCACCATGGACAGCTGGTAATGTACACCAGGGAAGTCACTGCCTTCCCAAAACTGCATACACGCCTCGCCACTGGGAAGGCCGGGGCCATGGTGAGCGGTGTGAGAGGGCTGGCAGCCAAGAAGGATCGGGGCTGCCATGCCCCAAACCCAGCACGGCAAGTCTGGCCCTCCAGGTAGCCGGAAAAGAGCTGGCTGAGGGTGGGCGGGGCTTGGCTCCAGGGGCGGGGCTTGCCTTCCCCAGCTGGGCCTTGAGCCGCCACCCATGCTCAGCCCCAATAAGCCATTCCGAGGAGTAACTCAACTCTGAGCTGCAGGCACCTGCCTCCAGAGCTTGCTCCCTTTCCCCAGCCTTGCCTCTCCACGCACCCAGCAGAACCCCCCGAAACCCATCAGGCCTCTCCAAACGTCCAGACCTGCTTGTGAAGGCGAGAGAACTTCAAAAGCCCCACTGGGGAGTTCTGAAAAACAACAGGGAAATTAACAGAATACACAAGAGCTGAACTTCATACCGCCCGACGCGTTCCTTTCATCCACAGACGGCTCTCGAATCCCTGTGTGGCCCGGCTCCTGTGCGGGTGTTAAAATATTAACATTCCCTTCAGGGAGTACTCGGCTCATGCCCAGGCATCTATCACCCTCCTCACAAGCACGGTACTTCCTCGCCAGCTCCCCTAATTATAAATCACCAGGACGCCGCAGCTTGAAAAGGGAAGGTCTAAAGAGGTGGAGTGGGTGTTGATTAATTTCAGATCATCACTCACCTATTCATGGGAGCGATGTGCGGAAACGAACACACCGCCCAGCTGCCTCTCGCCTGCCCATTCTGACAGATGGTGAGTCTGCGGTTTTTTTCCTGAGGCTCTTGCTGCGCACTCTGCTGCTGAACCCCTTTCTCTGCCGTTCCAGACCAGTTCCGAGTTCCCACGTAACTTGCATCATTTCTAATCCGTATCTTCACTCGCAATTCCATGTTTGGACTCAGCCAGCCTGCTTGGGAGCCCCTGTGATATTAGAACATAAGTATTGTCAGAGAGGCTCACACCAATGGTCCAGACAGTAAAGTATCCAAAAGAAGTCATTACCAGCTGCTTCAGAAGAAACTTCAAGGAACCTCTCAATGTACAGCTATTGTTGTGCCTAGGAGAAATTTCTTCCTGACCCCTGCCAATTACAGCTTGGTTTATGCCCTGAAGCATGATGGTTTAGATCCCCTTTTAAATATTTGTTCTAGTTAATGGGAGTGTGGATGGTCTTTATTATTCATATGGACCCAATTCAAGAAATCATGCCAATTCAGGAGAGCTTTTAAGCACATACTCAACTTAAGTCTGGGTGTTCTTCAATAGAACTTCAGCATATAGTCCAGGTCACTCAGGCTACTCTACACTATGGGGTTTTTTCCAGGATACCTGGGGACTCCAGGGTTGTGGGTTCGAGCCCTGCCCACCCAGGGAGTGTCACCATGGCTAGCACCAGCTGTCCCATTAGGAAGGCAGGACAAGGGGTGCCCAGAGGTATCCTGGAAAAACCCTGCTGTGTCCAGGGAGAGTGTTTGCTCTTCCACTTTTTTTCGCAGAAGAGCAAACGCACTCTTTTGGGGAGCCCTGTATACCTCATTCCACGAGGGATAAGGGCTCTGCCAAAAGGGAGGCTTTTCCAACTTTCGGCCTCATCTAAACGGGGCCAAATGGTGGAAAAGCCTCTTCCGGAAAAGTGATCGGAAAAAGCTACACTACTTGTGGAGCACAATTTGCGAAACTTTTTCCGATAAAGCCCCGTAGTCTAGACTTCGCCTCATGCTTAAGCACATTCCTGGGTCAGGCTCATGAATATTTATTCATGGTTTTTAGTATTTCTGGGATTCTGGAGAGCTAAGCTATAGAGGAGAAAGAGCAAGAAGCCCCCAAACTATAGTTCCATGGGGCGTAGCACTATTTCTCAATCAAAACAGTCTTCTTGGGCAAAGTATAACTTCTCCCTGGGAAACCGACAGTTCTTTTTATGTGGCGTGGTCCCATTTCCATTGACATTTCCGCAGAGGAAACCCCATTTTCCAAGCATCTCTAGGAAACGGGAGTGCCCGACTCACCCCATCTATGAATGGTCATGCCTTTCTTGTGTCACTTCCCAGCCGTCCCCTCTCTAAGCAATATACTCCCCATCTTTTTCTGTCTCTCTGGGAGAGGGCAGCCTCTCCTAGAGGGGCTTCCTAGAGCAGGCGGCAGCAGAATGGGCGTGCCTGCCTACCTCAGTTTCCCCAATAATTCCACAGCAGTTCTCCTGTCTTAATGCCGCTGCTCTTTGGGGCTGGTTTACTATCAAAACATACCTCAGCGAATCCCAGATTTGGTCCATCTCTTTTGGGAGATTATCAGGGGAGTATCTTTCACTCCCCTTGGCCCTCCCACTTTTACCCGGTCCCCAACTCTCCAGTGTGGCGATATCAGGGGATACTCTTCCTCAAGGCTCCTGCTATCAAAAAGCCTGTATTGAAATTCCATCTGACAGTGTAAACAAAGCTCAGACACATCTGTTTTCACATGTGGCTTGCCAGCCCTGAGTAGTGTTATGCTTTCATACCACTGAGTGCCACCCCATTGAGATGAACTACATGTTTCCTATGAAACAGTCCCTTTTCACCCCTTTTCTGATGCTCACTGCTCATCAAACTGGTGTAAATGTGCTTCTGACAGTAATGGAAGTTGGCATATACAGCCCCTCTGTGATGTTGCAGTGTAGAGTTATTAGATAGTACAAGTGGATTGTTCTTTTCCTTGAGTGGGTTCACTCCCGGAATGCTTGGAATAGAATGGTACAATGTGCGTGAATGACATTTTTTTTCTGACACATACAATACCCTGACTAGAAACTCTTTAGACACCATCTCTTGGGCTATGTCAAAGTCCACAGAATTGCAGCTCTCCCCTGGCTATTGAATGTCAGACACAATACCAGGGCAGTTTTACCGCCAGGCAACTCGGAGGTTGTTCGTTGAAATTGGCAAGCAGAACGTGCATAAAAGCTGTCATTATTACATTGACCTCGACTGGTGAACCATTGTGGAAGACGCCGATCATAAGTCCGTTCTGGATGGTTGACTGTGTTCAGATGAAACTCGAATTGACACACACATGCATACACAAGTAATGGAGAACCGATGCTGAAAGCTGTTGGAACGTCAAAAAAAGTTCAATCCACTTTCTTTGCTCGCAGTTTTAGCATCAGTATGGACCTCTTGTTTTCTGGCTTCATTCAGAAATGTAAAGATAACATAAGAACATAAGAACGGCTGTACCGGGTCAGACCAAAGGTCCATCT
>JANRFK010001605.1:5317812-5332543 GCA_030068395.1 Apalone spinifera | reverse complement strand
CCTACCAGGAGCCACGATATTCCTTGAGGGGCATCAGAATCTTTTTGACAGCAAGGACCTGAGATGTCACAACAGGATTACAAATCATAGAATCACAGAACACTAAAACTGGAAGGGAACTTGAGAGGTCATTGAGTCCAGTCCCCTGCCTTCATGGTAGGACCCAGTACCATCTAGACCATGGGCTCCCAAACTGGGGGATGTGCCCCCCTGGGGGGCATGAAGAAGTTCCGGGGGGGCACGAGGTGACCCAGCCCCCCCATCAACCCCAACCCACATACGTTTTGTTGCTATTTTTGTTTCCTCCCCACCCCCGTCAGTTCCTTTTTTTGTTGTTGTTGTTCAACAAGTTTTGCTGCTATTGGGGGTGTGTGTGTGAGGGTTTCTCAAAAATCAAAAAGGGAGCGTGATGCCAAAAAATTTGGGAACCACTAATCTAGGCCATCCCTGATAGATCTCTATCGAAACTGCTCTTAATTATCTCCAGAAATGGAGATTCCACAACCTCCCGAGGCTATTTATTCCAGTGTTTAACCGCCCTGACTGTTAGGAAGTTTTTCCTAATGTCCAACCTAAACCTCCCTTGCCGCAATTTAAGCCCATTGCTTCTTGTCCTGTCCTCAGAGGCCAAGGAGAACAATTTTTCTCCCTCTACCTTGTAACACCCTTTTAGGTACTTGAAAACTACTGTCATGTCCCCTCTCAGTCGTCTCTTTTGTAAACTAAACAAGCCCAGTTCTTTCAGTCTTCCCTCATAGCTCATGTTTTCTAGACCCTTAATCATTTTTGTTGCTTTTCTCTGGACGTCCTCCAATTTCTCCACATCTTTCTTGAAATGAGGGGCCCAGAACAGGACACAATCCTCCAACCGAGGCCTAATCAGCGCAGAGTAGAGCGGAAGAATGACTTCTCGTGTCTTGCTCACAACACTCCTGTGAATGCCTCCCAGAATCATATTTGCTTTTTTTGCAACAGTGTCAGGTGGTGGCTCATAAGGTGCATGTGTAGGAGGAGGGAATAAAACAATACATTCTTCAAGTCAAAATCATTCCATCTGACTGCTGATGTATCCCACAGAGAAACTAATGGGCATGATCAAAGAGGCGAGGTCCAGGCTAGTGTGTATGCGATTGACAGAAAACCAAGGGGGTGTCCATGTGGCAGGACCACACGAAGACAGGACCTGGGCAAACCACAAAGATGAGACGTACAAAGAGATATGATTTGACACATGTATCATACAAGGGTATTCATGACAACTCACCACCCTACTAGGACACTGCTAGGAGGCTCTTGTGGGAAATGGCTACTGCCTCTCTTAAGATCGGCTGTTTCATTAAGCAAAATCATTTTGCCTGCCTCCCAATTCTACAGGCCACTCACCTATGAAGTGAACTAAACATTTTCCCGTGGAAATGAAGGACCCAGCCTGTGCGGTATCGTCTTGCTTTCTCCGCAACAGATTCCGCACACGGCAATCTTTTCAGATTGAGCAACCAACCCGCCCCTGCCCCTCTTGAACATTCACATGGGGAAGGAAAGAAATCCATCAACTCTTTTGTGTTTGCTTTCTACAGCCGCATTCCCAGGACGGTACATTCACAGAACATTGAAAGCTGATATTGACTGACATTTGTGGAAAGTGACGTTTTAATTCATAAGTCTGGGTATTTGCACCACCAACCAGAATAAAGAGTTACCATCGGGCAATTTACTCAGGAAACAGAAAAATACCATGAAATGTCTATACCCAATGGTCACAGCTCCCCTTTCAAACTTTGAAGACTGAATACTTGCGACAAATTGCTCTTCAATGATCTACAATGCTTTGGCAACTAATTTTGAACAATAAATATGTATTCAAGAGAAAGCACAATTCACTATGACACAGGAAATGCATAACATCTGTCAAATAGATTATTTGTTACAATTTATATGTCTGGATTTAATACTTACAAGCAGTTAGATTTTTTTTTCTCTTCCTGACAGTTCCTCGCAGACTAAGCACTTGGCAGTTATGTGAATTAGTGGTACTGGAAACTGTTGTTTCGTTTTATCTACTTTCATTTTTTCATACCTGACACAAGAAGAAGGAAAATCAAAATCACGTCTGATTATATTTTATCCTCTTGTAAAATTTTCATCATCTTCCCCGGTGGGTGGGAAGAGGCAGAAGCAGCAAAGCTGGCTTTAACTAGTGATAAATGGATTCACCTATGACTACTGGTTGAACCTCTCTAATCCGGCACCGTCAGGACCTGACCGGTGCTGAACCAGAGAATTTGCCGGACCACAGAAGGTCAATATTGTCTAGCAGCATCACCAACCCTTCCACTGCTTACTGGGCTCTTAGAAGATATTTTGGGGTCAATTAGAGCTAAAGAACATCACAGAACACTGAGATCCAGGACCGGGGGCTGTAAATAAACTTTATGGGACCATGGGAAACTTGGCCACACCCATGATCAGTGGACATCCGGCTCACTAAAATCATGCTGGACCACAGATGTTGCCGTACCAGAGTGTGCCAGACTAGAGAGATTCAACCTGTAGTAAACCCAACCCAAGACACCCTTTCACAGCAGGAGAAAGAAGCAGGATTTGGGCTTGATAAGAAGATATATCAAGCCTTATGGATCTAGTAGTGGCCAGGCAGCTTAAATTAACCTACTATTGGACCCTGAACCAGCAAAGGACATAAGCATGTACACAGATGCTAGAACAGGGACTTAATGAGTCTTTCATCCTCCAGCAAGTTTGCAACAGTCATATTCAGACCTCAGTGGTTCAGGAGCCAAATTAGTGACCAACATTACCCAAAAGAGCCACAGAAGTATACATTTATTGTTTCCTGTACGATCGTCTACTTAATATTTAAACAGTATGATGAGATATATTTAGTTTTTATATATAAACTAATATGCGTCATACATATGCGTATATCATTCTTCCAGCAAAAAAGTTAATAACTTGGTGGAAGTTGATAATTTAATAGCATCCCTCAGAGGAGTTGCCATGTTAGTCTGTAACTTTAAAAACAACAAGGAGTTTTGTGGCACCTTGGAGACTCACAAAAATATGTAGAATCATGAGCTTTGTAAAAAAATATATAGAACCATGGAAAGCTCATGATTCTCTATAATTTTGTGTGTCACTAAGGTGCAAAAGGACTCCTCGTTTTGTTTATTTGTTTGAAATTTTGCCTTATTTATTCTTAGGTTCCAGCTGGAAGTCAAGAATCACTTCCCTGTACTTTGGAATAAGGATGTTTATGCATAGAAGCATGTGTACATATAGAAGGATGGGCATGTATAGTTGATATTTTTATAACATTTAGGCTTGTATCACTTCATGGCACAATGGAATGCAACTGACCAGTTTTTTCCCAGCCGTGCTACAGTGCCTCATAGTTTAATTGCGATGCGTTTCTTTAAAATGAGTGGGTGTCAGATAGACTGATCCAAAAGAGCTCAGCATGCCGCTTTCAACCTTCTCTACATCATGTTCTTTTTTTATACAAACGCCTGCTCATGATCTTTGTGTCAATAAGCAGCACATGCCTACTTTTCTCCTCTACTAGCTTGCCTCACGTTCCAGCTGCAGCCGTCCAAAATACGGCCAAGAGTTTCAAAAGTGACTAAGGGGCTCGGGGTACCTCCAGGTTGGGTGTGTCCAGTTTCTGAGGTGCCTTCCAGAGCTGTGACCTTGAGACTCTCTCTACATTATGGCTACGTCTACACTGCAGGTATTTGTCGGCAGGGAATATGCTAATGAAGCGCTCATTAGCATTTGTCGCGCTGTCATTTGCATAGCTCTGTCGATGCTTTTTGCGCAAGAGGTTTTTGTGCAAAAACAAGCAGTGTTGAGGGGTCCTGTTTTGAGGCATAAGGATCTTGCACAAAAGGTTTTTTTTGCGCAAAATGGACCCATCTAATGAGCGCTTCATTAGCATACTCTCTGTCCCAGCAACACCCACATAGACCAGGCCACAGAAAGCACTGCTTGGTCCAGGAAGCCGTTCTGTCTGCCTCTGTCATGATGCGAACCATGCTGGCTGGGGAGCTGCGCAGGCTGATGCTTCTACAGCCAGTAGGACGGGGCTGGTGATTTCAGCTTTCGGTTATTCCAGGTGGGAGTGGGGGATCCCGGCACAAGGTCGTGGCTTGGGCATTTCAGTGTAGATGTAGCCTATGGGTTTGGGGTGTGATTCCCAGCTCAGGGGTCTCAAACTCCCAGCCCAGGGTCCATCTACGGTCCGAGCATTTCCCCAATCTGGCCTGCAAAATATTTTGAAAAAGTCATTTAATCAGGCCCGCATGGCGGTCAGTGTTGGGGAGGGGAAGCAGGTGGTATGGGGGTGTGTGACGGGGCTCGGCAGCCCCGCACTGAATAAGGGGGCAGAAAGCCTGCCTATTGGGTAGAATATGGCCCTCCCCCACATCCCTGCTGGGCATGCTTACAGTGCAGCCCAGGTATAAAAGGCTGCAGGGCTGATCAGTTGGGGCTGGCCGCAGTTGGGGAAGGAGCGCCTGTCCGGACACAGGAGCCACAGCCATTGCAGCTGGAACAAGAGGCACCGGACCAGTTACCCCAGCTGCTGTTGTCCCCAGGACGAGCCAGACCACAACGCTGGCTGCGCTGTGCAGCCCCCCTAGAAGTCGTTGCTGCCCCAGCCACTGCTGTCTCCAAGGCCACGCCTGCCAACGTTGCTGCTGTAGCCAGACCCGCATCCACAGGTGGGACCGCTGTCGGCCAGAGTGAGGGGGTAGGAAGCAACCCAGGGTGGGGACCAGGAAAGGACCCAGCGGGCTCGGCAAGTTTCGGGGAGAACTCCCCGCTGATCCCCACCACGGATAGGGCCTTGGTTGGGGCCCGGTGGAGAGGGAGGGCCCAGGCCCCTACCCCTTCCTCCCAGACCCCAGACAGAGAGGGGATCCCATAAAAGACTAGGCTGCTGGGCCTGCACTTAAAGTATCAGGCTTTTGGGGTTGAAGGGGGCGGGGCTGGTGACCCCACCACAGGAGGACTCACCTGCACGCATGGCTCCCAGCAGCACCCACATAGACCAGGCCACAGAAGGCACCGCTTGGTCCAGGAAGCCGTTCTGTCTGCCCCTGCCATGATGCGAACCATGCTGGCTGGGGAGCTGCGCAGGCTGATGCTTCTACAGCCAGCAGGACAGGGCTGGTGATTTCTGCTTTCGGTTATTCCAGGTGGGAGTGGGGGATCCCAGCACGAGGTCGTGGCTTGGGTATTTCAGAAAAAAAAAAACCCAAAACAAAAACCTGCCCCAGTTATCAAGAGGTTCGTGATCAACTCAGGAGAATTGGCAACACTGCTAGCTAGACAGTTTCACAAAATGAGTTAATAGTTTCACAGCTTACACTGGTGCACAGACCTCCCCTGGCCACTGGGAGGTGGTGGCAATATAAGGCTCGTAGCCAAAAGCCACTCTAGCCCCACTGTGCTGCCGGTGGCGCTGGCCGGGGCCCCTGGCAGGGTTTAAATCACCCAGGGGTGGCAGGTGACATGCAGGGGGAACGCACAGGCCAGCAGGAGGGGCCAAGAGATGCGCGAGGGGAATGCACGGAGGGCCCCCTTGGAAGGGGGTGCCCCCGGTCCGCTAGGAGGATTTGAGGACTGGCACTGGTCCAAAGGGAAATTGAGTTTGAGACCCTTGCTCCAGCCATAGTTGTGCTAGCATGCTAAAAATAGTAACACATCAGTGACAAGAGTGGCGTGTCCGAGCAGCCGCAACCCACGGGGCTCAGGTTGGCTTGTTTTGGGGGGCACCAGCCCCTCCCACTACTCGCCCCACCTGCGCTACCCTGGCAACATGGCTGTTTTTAGTGTGGTAGCTCAGATAAGAGCTAACACCAATATGTCTGTGCAGGGGGGCCAGCAGTCTGCCGGGCCCTTGAGCAAGGGGTGAGGGGCAGCTCCGTGCTCCGTGAAGGGGCGGGGCCTTGGATAGAAGGGGCGGGGCCTTGGATAAAAGGGGCGGGGCTGGGGGCACCCAGCCCTCAGTGCTGCCCGGAACACACAATGTTGCCCCTCCTAATCTCGCCCCTCCCCCCCACACTGCACCATGCTCCCATAGTCATTGAAAAGACCCGGAGCTCCAGCCGCCACCAGTCCTGTGGAAGCAGCAATGGGGAATTCTGGGCCCATTTGAATTGCTGCCCCTGGACAGCTCCCCCCGTTGCCTCACCCCCCATCCAGCCATTTCTGTTGCCATCTTGAGTCTGTCAGCTAGCCGTGCCCTTTTCCCACCTTTGCACAGTCGGTGTTTTCTCCCTGGCCTCTCACCATGGCTGCAGAGTTCTTGCCCCTGGCGTGACGCCCTGCACAGCCATGTCGCCGGCCGAGGGATGTGGTTCCTTCCTCGCAGAGCCAGCCCCACCAGTATCTCTGCCTCCACTCCCTCGTGTGTGCCTCACCCAGCTCCGCACATGGATTAAGCCGGTCTCTGCCTTTCCCTGCTCCCGGCAAGAACGGGAGCTGATTTCAAGGCAACGGGAGGTGACTTCGATGGGTGGGATTTTCCAGGGAGCGGGGCACTTATCGACTTTCAAAGAGATTGGGGGGCTTGGCTCTTTTCGGCTACTTTGAAAAGCTCCCCCAGTCTGCATCGGGACGGACCCGTCCGCCCGAACAGCAAGAAAGGCTGTGTTGAGGCAGTGGGTTTTGCCTCACTTCAAGCACGAAACTTCAGCATCTACATGAGAGCACCACTTCAACCAAGCATCCAGCTCTGGATGCATCTCCCAACCCTACCCCAGCTCTGACCAAAGGAAAAGAGAAGCCTCTTGCTGCACAAATGGCTGGCAAATTGCCCAGTGAGCCGTTCCTCCCTATCTCCACAGGTAGCCGGCTTCTGCTCTGAAGCCGAAGATTTGATTAGCCAGATGATTTCAGCACGAATGGATATGAGAGCAGTGATGATCAAACTCCTTGGCTAGCCCTTTAAACCTTCCAGCCAGAGCGGAAGCTTTCATTGTGGGCCAAGTGCCAGTCAGGACACACCCCTGTGCTTGAGCAGAAGAAAGGCCTGAAGGGCAAGAAAAGGGAAGTTGCCACACATAATGTTATCTGAGACCCTCACTCTGTACCTCACAGCCAGGGCTATAGGACCTGGAGACTGCCCAGCTGTTACATGCCTCAGGAGCTATGACTGACCCCAAACTTCCTAGGGGTGGAGCCAGGCCCGGCCAAAGAGTTTGAGGGGCAGCATGCGGCAGTGGGGCCCCGGGCCCGGCTGGTAGATGGTGAATACTCAGCAGCACGGGGCCCCGAAAGCACGAAGCCCAATGCATTTGCCTTGCTCGCCTTGCCCTAGGGCCGGGCCTGGGTGGAGCATCCCATAGTTTATTTGAGCCAGAAACATCAACAAGAGGAGACCAAGCATTCCACCATAGAGAACCAATTCCTTGCTGTAAGGAAGGCCATCATGGCTCTACGTTATCACCTAGGAGACCTGCTCTGCCTAGTAACAGACCACACCCTTCTACAACCGATACGGGCCATGACGCCCCCAAGGTGGTATCTGGCACCACAGCCCTATGCATTCAGACACCGGCTGACCAGGTCATAGCATCATAGACATGTAGGGATGGAAGGAAGGAACCCAGAGAAGTCACCCAGTCCAGCCTGCTGCAGGACCAAGCATAAACAGATATGCCGGTTTCTTTCCTCAGGAAGGAGACACCATAACGGAGGCAGACTGGACTCCAGTGGGAGGCATGAGTGTGTAGCTTCAGTCCTCCAAACCTGGCTCCTCTGAGGTGCTAGCTTCCATTCCCTTCAGCAGCGTAGCCTCCCTTTGGTGTAAAACAGGGGCGGCTCTTATCTATGGTCCCATAACACTGAGCAATGGCGTCCATTTCTGCATGGTGAGCACTGGTCGCATTATTTCAGCCCCCAGGCCTGTAGCAGTTTTCATCCAGAAATGAAGTATAAAGATGATTTCAGAGAGAGATTGGAAACTGGATGGGCTCTGTGTAAAAGGGTAAAAAGTGCACTAGCATCAATGAAACCACATTGCCAGAGCCTGCGATTTTGTTTGCTGTGAGTTTGGGGATATTGGATATATCTCTTAAAGCCCCAGCTCTTGGAATCATGTGAAAACACAAGACACTCTGTTTTCTTTTTTAAAATTTCAACTTTCTGGCCCTTCTGACTGCAGAGAAAAAGCTTAAAAACTGTGGCCCCTATGAGGCATAAACATTCAGAAGGCAAGAGGATAATGATGCCAAAAGGGATTGTTTTTAGAAATACACAAGGTTTCAGCTGAGTGAAAAGGGGTGGAAGGATGATTCATTGTTTTTGAAAGGCTGGTGTTGCAATACTTTTGTTGGTGTTCTCAGCTAATGAGCTTGCAGATATAGGACTGCTGCAAATAATACTGAAACCTAGCTCTCATGGAGCAAGGATCTCAAAGCACTTTGCAACAGTGCAAAGATAGGTATCTTTATCCCTGCTTTATATGTGGTGAGACAATAGAGAACCTGTGAAGTAATTTTGCAAAGATGGTACAAACAGCCAAATCTTGCCAGCCTGACTCAGGCAAGCTCTCACTAATGGCTTTGGCCTTACACAGTTGTTTTATAGATATCACTTCAACCACCTGTGATACGCAGCCACTTCTGGGGTGGAGGAAGGCAGTCAGGTAGCTAACTAGACTAGAGAACATAATGATGGGATGACCAGGAGAGAGGGGTCAGTTTCTACACTTATTTAAAGTTCCTTGGGTTCTTTAATGTTTACAAAGAGCAGTTGGAATATCAGGGGCAGATTCTCTACTAATTTTTCTCTTTGCATCCTGTTTGGGCATTTCTACACTAAGAAATTATTTCAAAATAATAACTCCCCAAATAACAATTTAGAAATAAGGGCTATTCCTCATGGAAAGCAGGAGTTATTATTTTGAAATAATCAGCCCATTATTTCGAAATAACGGGCTTGGCCATGTGGACGCTCCACATGTTATTTTGAAATAAGGGGAGTTATTTCAAAATAATGCTTTAGTGTCGACCAGGGCTAAGTGTGAGAAGGGGACATGTTGGGGGTGGGCTGAGTTGTCTTACAGGAAGAGGGGGTACACATCGTCAAGCCTCAGTGAATCTAATTAGAAATGGCCAGGAAAAAAAACTAGCTGCAGAAAATGTTGATTTTTCAGCAAGAAGTTGAAAACTGAACATTTTCACCAGAAGACATTGAGCTATAAATCAACAATTTCAGTAGCTAGGCTTGGAAGGATTTGATTTTTATTGGTAAATGTCAATAAATGTCACTTTCTCCAAAAACACACAAATTGTTTGAAACATATTTACATCAGTGATAGCAGAAATTGGCAGACAGGCAACGTGAGATAAAAATATGCTGCTTAGCATTTGATTTAAGGATATTTAGATGTGGTATTGATAATTTGTGTTTTAATTATTATAAACTTTTACATTTTTTAATCTTGGATATTATTAAATAATTATTGTCTGTCCCTCCCCTCCATCCAGAACGATGAAAATTAAAATTGATAAAAAAACAAAAAAATGCTTAAAAATAAAACAGACGTCATCCATCACAATTATAAAAAAAATAAAACTTGAACTCTGCCATTGCTAAACTATAGGACTTGTAGTCAAGTTACCTCATGCCCCCAACTTCTCCCTAGGTTGGGCTTCCTGGTCAAACTACATCTCCCATGATGCACCATAGTCCCACATCTTGCTGAGCTGCCACAATGCATTGTGGGAGTCCCTGGCAGTGGTGCATCATGGAACAATACAGCCCATAAGGGGCCACGAGGCAGCCAAACCACAACTCCCATGAAGTTCTACAGTTGCTTTCCTGAACAGAAATGTTTTGATTTGGGGGCGGGTGGTTTTTTGACACATTGTCAACATTTTTTCACAGATAGCAGACACTTTTCACAAACACATGAGGCACCATCAAAGTCCAAATGTTCTGTACTCAGAGGGAACATTTTAAAGCAAACCTCTCGTTCATTCCCAATGGTCTACATAAAAATAGCCCCCCTCCTGATCTACCCTTCACCGGGGCGGAAGGTCAAAGGGATAAGGGAACAGCAGTTGGCTCCCCGGGGTTGCCTGCCATGGCGCACTGTTTCCAAGCACAGCTCAGATGTAATAGAGAACTGAGGCTTCCTACTTTAAGGACTCATCCGAACGATTCCCACACGCACACAACTGTCCGGGACTCCATTTATCACTCTCCACAGGATGAACTTTTGCCTGTGTTGCCCTTTCCACAGGCAGCGGGAGAGACGTGACCCACAAGGCTGAAATTAGCTCCAGATCCTCCGGTGCCGAATTCTGAGCGCGTCTCATAAAGAGCAGCTTGTAAAGAGCACATCACCAGCCGAGACAGGTGCAGGCCCCCCTGCAAAAGATGATTTATCATCTCCAATTTGGGAAACACGTGGGATCGATATTTCTGAATGCTTCTCTGATTTATCTGAACGCTGCAAATTGAAAACCTCAAGCTGTGGGCGGCTCAGCAGGACATGGCGGGGTGGAGGCTTGGGATGCCCACGGGCTTGCATGATTGGTCAGGACCACACGCTTCTTATTTGGGGCATTGCTGCTTGGTTCGAAACCACAGAGCAAGATGAGCCGCCCTGTTCCTGAGTCAGAAAAGACGGAGGAAACCGAAAGGTATGATTTCTTTGCAGATCTGAAGGGCTTTGAGCTGAAGTGGAAACATCAAACGTACACCCCATTTGTTACAGGTACAATTCACAACCCATACTGGAACAGATGCGATACATTGGAGAGATGGTAAACCTGGTTTTCTGGAAGAGCACCTGCTTGTCAATTATGATATCTAGCACAGAATATACCATATATACTCAATCATAAGCCTCATTTTTTGGTAAAAAATGCTGCAGTAAAGAGCGAGGGTCGGCTTACGATCGGGTCATTGGGTTTTACCATTGTTTTTTTTTAACTTGGCAAACTTCAGTTCCCAGCCCAGCAGGGCAAACCAATTTGTTTTATGTACGTCACGTGTCTGTAGACACGGAGCCCCTCAGTTCATAGGGGCTGCTGTTCGCCGTTCTGGGTCATCAGGAGAGGCAGGAAATGGCGGCCAGCACATCCCTTGGCCCACACTGCTTCCTGCAGCTCCCATTGGCTGGGGTGAGTGAACAGCAGCCAAAAGGAGCTGAGAGGCTCCGTGCCTGTAGGCGCTCGAGGTAAACAAAATGTCCTGACGTGCCAGCAGCTTACACTGACGAATTGGGACTGGAAGTTTGCAAACTACTGATATAGAGTTGGCTTATGAACAGGTCATGGCAATTTTTGCATTTTTTTAACTTGTGGAGGGTCAGCTTATGAATGAACAGGCTTATGGTCAAGTATATCTATCATCTTGCATTCCTGTCACACACCTAGCCCCTACTGAGTACAAAGCACTCTCTCATTGGTTCTGTTTACCTTTGTTTCACTGCAACCGTTACAGAACCATATCAGTTAAAACAGACACTTCATTCATTGAATAAATAACCAATCCTGACAGCTCTCCTTATAAAATCAGTTATTAAATATGAAGGACTATTAAGTATACAGATCATTACCATGGCAAAATACCATTTGCTTCAACACACTGATAATTTGATTCTTTCATTGTCCAAACCCTGAAGCCCTGGTTCGAGGCACCAACTTGCAGCGTGCCAACATAACCAAACGAACCCCCTTTCAAAGCAAGGTTTGTGAAATGGCTCTGAAGCAAAATGCGTCACCGGACTTCCAGGCTCTATTCAGTGTGTCAGTCAAACTGACCCATTGTGAAGATAATTCTAATCACTTCTTTGGTTTTTTTGTTTTACCTGGTATGAAACTCATGGTTAGCAAAATCACAATGCGTTTTTGAAATGATATAAGGGCTGATTCTTATTAGAATACTTATTGTGGAATTTTACACTCAAGAAACTATGAAAACCAGTGGAGTTACTCTTACATTCATCACTGTAATTCAAACTGGTGTAAAGCACAGAATGCTTTCCCCCATATAAGACCAGTTTTTCCACCCCCAACCCCTTTACCTGTAAATGATCTTTAATTCCCATAATTTAATTTTGAAAGAACATACACCTAAATATTCTCTCTCCTGGAACATTATAAATGCGTTGACATTTCTCGAAACCCATCAGTGGAGAGAGGTTAATTATCCAATGGGAAAGATGTTAATAATAAAATGATGATGAAAATAACTCTTAAAAGCAGTGCAGAGACAGTGTATGATATATAGGGATGTGTTTATTTCATTCTGCCTGACTCACAGAAGTACTTTCCTATTTAACAATGATGGTTGTGTGTTTTTTCAGCTCTCTTCACTGACTGTTCCCGTTCCGATGGAAGGAAGGAAAACAACAAAAGGAATAAAAAGTAAAACAACCAGAAATAAGCCTGTTTTTAAAAGCACATCTAATTTTCCCCAACATTTATGAGAATGAACCAAACAGCAGTGGCCTGCTTGTGGCAGGGGTTTAATATTTAATTCTCCAGGAAGACAGACAATTTTCCAGATAATAATTGTTTGACTTGATGAGTCAGTGAAAGAATTTTTAGCTGGCATAATAAAAAAGAAGACTCATGACAGCTTTGCAGTGTCCTGGAAAGACCCTTTAGAACAATTAGAGTCTGAGTGATTTCTACACCTATAGAGAAGTCGTGTGGTGTCAGCAGACTGGGTCCTAAGACCTGAGCAAACCTGCATTCTATTCCTGTCTCTGACACTGACTTGTTATAAGACCTTAGGCAAATTACTTGAGCTCCGTTCTTCTCTCACCCCTTTGGTTATTTAGGCTGGAAACTCTCCGAGGAAGGACTGTCCTTTATTATGTGTCTATACAGAGGTGGATTAGCCCCTGAGCCCCAGGCACTCCAGCCAAGTGCGGGGACCTGGAAAAAGTCCATTGCCCGGTGGCAGAAGCTTGGAGCCCAGGCTACTGGGCAGGCAGAGCGTGGCAGGGGCAGCCCTCATGCCCTGCCACTACTCTGCAGCCGCAGTTGCAAGCAGGGGAAGCCCCATGCCCTGACCCCACTCCCCGACAGCACCACGGGGTGATGGATGAGTCGAAGGATCCCCTCCACTGGCTCCTGACCATGTCCATGGCCGAAGCAGCATGAGGAAGCCCTGCTCTAGCAGCCCCTAACCCCATCTTCAGCAGAAGCCCTAGGATGGAGGAAGTCTCCCCCAGCAGCTCCCAGCCCCCTCCTTGACAGAGGCCCTCTGGCAGGGAAACCTCAGTGCCCCTCACCCATCCATGGCAGAGGTCATGGTGCCCAGTGCCTGATGCTACTCTCTGGCAGAAATGTGGGCAGATGGGGCTGGAAAAGCCCCAGTGACCTGGTCCTGGTCCCCCACAGAAGCCCAGGGGCTGGTGAGGGAAACCCCAGCACCCAGAACCCCACTGTGGCCCTCACTCCCCGCTGTGCCATGGGGCCAACGTGTGGGGACAGAGCTTCTCCAGTCTTGGGGCTGCAGAGTGGAGGTGACAGAAAGGAGCCAAAGGGGCTGCAGGGATGCAGTGAAGGGGTGAAATGGGGGGGGGGAATCCTGTGTGGAACAGGGGCAAACCCTGAGGAAGGGGTCGAAAGAGGAAGGGGTCGAAAGGGGCAGGGCTCTGGGAGGGGCCATAGGCAAGAAGGGGGGTAAGGGGCAGAACTGTAGGCAGAAGGAAAGGGAGGAGCCCCCCATTTGTGCAGTCTTAATCTGCTTCTGTCTGTACCATGTCTAGCGCAATGGGGTCTTGGTATTGATTGGGCTCCGGTAACATCAGCAACATAGAGATGGCATTCAGTCAAACTGCTCGTTCTTCCCCTCAACATTAAAACCTGAATGGCAAATCTTCCCCTGGCACCAGTCCCAGGAGCTGATCCCCATCTTGGGCATATCATGGGTGTGGGGAGGAGAATCTCCCTCTTATTCCAGACCCTTGAGTACCAGTGATGGGCGGCCTTCATGGTGGATCTACCGCTCATGTCACTGGTTTCCATGGAGACCATTGTCAGCACCTTTGGAAATTCAGGCCACACAACTGGGTACCTCCACCTGGATTTCGGTCCCTACCGTTAGGATCCCAAATTGTGACATTTCAGCCTGAGATTTCCAAAACGCAGGACTAAAAAAAGATGCCCTGACACAGTCTCCCCACACTCTGGGGTCTTCCCCTTCAGGGAAACCTCAATACCCACCGTACCTCAGTGACCTTACTGCCAGTCATCAACTAGCCCTTTATCTCCGGGGCAAACAGCAGCCTGAAATAGCCACTCATCATAGGCAAGGAAGTGTGAACCCGCTGCCGTGGCTCCTTCAAGCCTTCCCTCAGGGCTGCAGCCAGGGAGTTTGCCTCCCCAGCTCTGCTTGCCTTTCCCCAGCCCTGATCTGTCTCAGGAAGCCTCCAACTTCCTGGGCAGCCAGGTCCCTCCTGCTCCACAGCCAGAACAAGCATGACTGAGTACTTGTTCTCCTCTCAGGAGCCCTTATTTAATTTATACAGCCCTCAGCTGGGCCCTAATTCGCTGCTCTCTGCCTCAGCTGTTTGCTCCACAGCACCAACCCTTTGCCCACCAAAAGCTTCGGCCCAAAAGCATAGCTCCAAAGTAAGGGGGCCACGGGACTTCTCATTGGTTTTGTGGATACAGACTAACACAACGGCTGCGTCTAGACTGGCGCGATCTTACGCCAGAGCTATGCAAATGAGGCTCAG
>JANRFK010001605.1:5299310-5317712 GCA_030068395.1 Apalone spinifera | reverse complement strand
AAACAAATTGAGAAAATACCGGACATAGAAATGTCTGGTATTTTCTAATTAAGTTTTTATTATTATCACAAGTATCAGTACGTAGTTGCTTACTGTGTGAGCATGTCTACCAGCCAGGCAGTATGCAACGACGCAGTAGAGAGGAGGGGGGTGGGGTAGGGCGGGATGGAATCCCCAGGGCTGGACTCACCCGTGCATCCTGCCGGGACCGTGCATGAGTTGGGAAGCACCCCGGGATCTGCATGCGCCCAGGCCAGCCCTGCTTCCTGCCAGCTGGTTCCCCTCCGCTCTCCCCGACCCCCTCCCAGCCAGCCCCGTTCCCTTAAACCTCCTCCTAGCCAGCCCTGCTTCCCAGCAACCAGTTTTCCCCGCTCCGATCTGAGATCAAGTGTGTCCGGTATTTTTTTTAAACCATCTGGTAACCCTAAGTCTGGGGCCTGTATGTTTTGTCAGGAACTACTGATGCGCAGCTAGGCAGAGAGATCGGAAAGAGACCTTTCTGGAACATGCGGTGTTATATTCTGGGAAGCCTTCTTGGTTTGAAGTTCTGAGTCCCTGGTGACACATTAAAGTTCGTCCCTTCTGAAATCAGACCTTCTTTCTTCAGTTCCACTCACCACTCTACGCTCGACTTGGGGAATGGTGAAGCAGGATGGAGAGGGAAGGTGTAGAGAAACTGAGGCATGGAGGGATAATCTTTACACCTAGCTCTTGGGCAGCATATTTCATGAGCCAACTGCCAGGTGTTTTACACACGAGGGCAGTACCATTATGCCCATATTACAGATGGGGAAACTGAGGCCTGGAGTAGAAAATGACTAGTCCAACTTACCAAGCAGACTGGGAAAACTAGGAATAGAACCAAGGTCTCCTGAGTCACTGTCCAGTGCTCTGTCAATTCAGTCCCACCAGTTCCAGCAATTCCATCCACACCTGCTAGTGGAGCTGGTATGCCAATCAGGAGAGCGTAGTGTAAATGCCTCCGGAGACGGACAGATGAGGTTTGAGGCAAATATAACCAAGCGAGCGCAAAAAGGTCTTAAATGTCTCCTGAGGGGAGGGAGGAACACAGATCAGAGCAACAAAACAAGTAGCACAGTTGACTTCTCTCATTATTTGGCTGGTACATGAAAGGCGGCCAGTGGAGCAGTACATGTAGCTAACTTATATAAAGCTAAGGAAATAATACAGAGGCTATGACCAGATTACTAACCACTAAGCCACTTATAAATGATGCATGATGTTGGTTGGCAACAGTGACAAATCATGAGCTGAGAAAGGGCCATGTCCTGTAATCTGCTGATCTAGTTTGAAGAATCATAGGGTTGAAAGGGGCTGCAATATCTTCTAGACCAGGGGCGGGCAAATATCAGCCTACGGGCCAGATCCGGTCCACCAGGGTTAGCTCTTGGCGGGCCCCTATTGCTATCTTTACATGCACGGCTGCAGGTACCACCAATCACGACTCCCATCGGCTGTGGGTCACTGTCACCGGCCACTGGAAGCTGTGGGAAGTGGTGTCCCAGACTGTGCCGCTTCCCACTGCTCCCATTGGCCGGGAACGGCAAACCGCAGCCAACAGGAGCTGTGATCACCTGTACCTGTGGCCGTGCAGGTAAATATAGTGGCAGCGGCCTGCCAGGGGTGAGCCCTAACAAACCGCCGCCATGCTAATCATAGAATCATAGAACACTAGAACTGGAAGGGACCTTAAAAGGTCGTCAAGTCCAGTCCCCTGCCCTCATGGCAGGACCAAGCACCGTCTAGACCCTAATGCCCACTCCCGTTCTAGTCTAACCCCAACATGGCGGCGCCACAGAAGGGAGGTTAAGACGCACCTGAGATCTCCAGACATGTTGGAAGAGGATCGGAAGTGAGTCCTACTAGCTAACCTTCACAGAGGGAAGAAGCAAGAGGCAATTTTCCTTCTGAATGGCATTCCGATTGCACTTGAAAATACAGTACTTGGATACCCCTCTTCAGTCTGGACAAGCCCCATGCATCTGGAGAGAGACATCAGCTGAGGTCTCATGAAATACAGAAGTAGTACTGGGAGCAGACATCACCATGACGATTCTCCAAAACTGTTTTGGTTGCCTTTGGTTAGTAACAATAACGAGCAGACACAGAAATAGTACCACTTCTGTAGCAGCCTCTCTCAGACCTAGCCATTAAAATCTATATCTCCCAATTTTTTCAAGTTGGTGGTATAGTTAGGGATAGTTAACCAGTATGAATAAACTACTTGTCCTCCCATGCACCAAATATTCCCTCCAAGCACAGCTGCTGCCTGAATTCCGAGGTTAAAAATAATTTAATTTCCTCCTTTTATTATTATTAAAATGTCTCAGGGATCTCAATCTAGATGCTGTAAGTAAGGATCAGGGTTTCCTTGTGTGAAGTCACACGTAAAAGAAATAGAAAGTAGAATTGGTTGACATATTTTCATTGAAAATGAGATTTTCAATTAATTTTAAAATGAACATTTCCTTTGGAAGAGAAGAAAAAAGTTTAAACCCTGGAAAGTAAAGGGAAAACCGATCTCCTTTCTCTCATTTAGGTGTTTTTTTTTTCTTTTTGGAAACTCTCATTGACTTCAGTGGGGCCAAGTTTTCCTCTTGGATTTACCAACCCAGTCTAACAGAAAAGTTCCTGAGAAAACCTTCAGTTCCTGAGAAAATCTCCAATTGCTTATGCACTTGGTTAATTGTCGTACTGTGAGCTTATTAAGAACATAAGAACGGCCCTACTGGGTCAGACCAAAGGTCCATTTAGCCCAGTAGCCTGTCTTCCAACAGTGGACAATACAAGATGCCCCAGAGAGAGTGAACAGAACTGGCAATCATCAAGAGATTCCTCCCCCGTCATCCATTTCCAGCCTCTGACAAACAGAGGCTAGGGACACCATTTCTACCCATCCTGGCTAATAAATATTGATGGACCTAACTTTCATTAATTTATCTAGTTCTTTTTTGAACACTGTTAAAGTCCTGGTCTTCACAACATCTTCTGGCAAGGAGTTCCACAGGTTGACTGTGTGCTGCATGAAGAAATACTTCCTTTTGTTTGTTTTAAACCTGCTACTTATTTATTTCATTTGATGACCCCTACTTCTTATATCATGGTTCACACAGCAGGAGGGCAACAGGAGCAAACAATCCCGTCAGTTTCCCTTACCCCTCACAAAAGGAGGAGTACCGGATGTCGGCGGGGGCTGCCCCATTCGATTGTTTGGTCTATACTAGACGCGCTAAATCAAACACTAGAAGATTGACTTCCAAAGGGTCCATCTTGTCGTAAGTATAGACGTGCCTTAAGTACTTGCAGAAAGAATCTGGTTGTCAGCACATAACCAGAGGAAACAACCAGAGAAAAACAGAACAAGAAGGAGGACAAGAGTGAAGTGACATAGAGCTAGCTTTTCAAGGACATTCAGGTGGAATTTTCAAAAGAGCCACAGCATGATAGGCATTTGACTTCCAGGGAGGAAGAGACATGGATATCCTGGCTAATCCAACCCAGATGTGCAAAGTCAAAATATCTGAATAGGTCAAGCAAGCATCTAAACTTTGGGCTGTTTGGTTGATGCCTTATCTCTTTGGGGGGTTGCCATCCTTGGAAGTAATTCCGTTTGCTTGCTTGATTTCAAGCAACCAAAGGTCATACAATTCACACAGTCTGTTGAGTAATATCAGTAATACCACTTCTCTTCTTTGATGCTAATTCCCTGGGACTGCCGGGACGTTGTGGGAAGTGCCGGCTGCTTAGCCTTGTGGGCAAAGCCTGAGAGGTGCTGACTGGCTCACACTGGCAATGTTTGGGTCCAACGCTGCGGATTAAGGCTTAATCTTTTATTCATGCCCATCAATGTGAAAGATGCTATTCATATATATTTGCATATAAATATGCATGTATATGCAACCACACTTAAGTTGTGGCCCTCGGCATGTGCTGTATCATTGTGACCCCCGGGGATTCCAAAGTTGAGTAGCCCTGCAGAAAAGAGTTTTGGTGAAGAACTGTTTTCTGTTTTAAAGTTTCTAGGGACACAGTCCAAGACACAATTTTGTGTAAAAGCAAGAGAGAACGTGAGAATTTTGAGTTTGTGCAAACTGTAGTTGTTTAGCTCAGGGGCAGGGGGAGGATTACTCTTGAAGGCAAATCTAAGCAATGAATTATTTTAATTGTTTTCTCTGGGACAGTGAGTAATTGTTTTATCCCCAGAAACATCACAGAAAATGCAATTGCCCTCTGATCAATCATTGTGCTCCATTTGCCTTCTTGATTCTGTTTCGATTCAAATTCTCTTTGTACTTTGATCAGTAAAATTGCAATGCATTTGGAGGCTAAATTCAATCACCCGCCGCATTAGGAAATAGAGAGATTTTAATCTTGATTTAAGTAAAAAAGCTCAATGCAAATTTAACTATGGATTTGCTACTGATGTCTCCAGAGTATAAACACACACCCTGATCCAATCCCCCCCTTTCTTTCTACCCGTTCAGACTGGCACAATGTCAGATCAAATGATACATAGTAGGTCGGGCTTATCTCAACAGGCAGCAGTGATGCTTAACAGTCGAGAGGTATTATTAATTCATCTCCCATGATATGAAAATAACTCTTTCGATCAGTCCACTCAGGACAATTCCAGTGACTTGAAATTTGCATATTGTGGCCAGATCTCAGCTGGTGAAAGTCACTGTCATACTTTGACTTCAATGGAATGGTGCCAATTTGCCCACCTCAGGATTGGGCCCTGCATCTACATATCGGTTGTTCTGAATGGAAATAAAGGCAAGTCAGAGTTGAGGGTGAGGGCGAGGGCACAGGGAAGCATAGCATGGCATTGATTTCTAAGCGCCGAGTTCTGCTTAGCGACTGACGGCACAATATGGCGGCGGAGGCACGAGGTTCTATGCATGGGGAGTTCCCTTCCCTTCCGTTCCAGTTCTTCAGACCTTAGATCATCCAGCTATTGTATGAATTGTCTAGTGACCATGAAAAGGAAATCTGCCTTACCTTGAAACAGTTTTGTAGAATAAATTTGATTTAAACTTCTGAGGCATGTATGTAATCTCTGTCATTTTAGACCAATGAGGTATTGTAGCTTTACAGAGATGACTAAAAATATTCTTCAGACTATGTATGTCCATTTGCATCCCTCCTTCTCCTCATGGGCCACTCCATGATATAATCACCCCCATTTTAACTCCTTCCCTCCACTATTCACCAGTAGCCTGATCCCAAACCCACTGGCATCAAAGGAAAAGCTGCCATTGACTTTAGTGAGCTTTGGATAAAACCCCAAATTCGGAGCCATCCTTAGCCATACACAGAATATGCCGCGACATAGGGCAACTGAAAATTTGGGGCGCCACTGGGTCTTAATGTCCATCCGCCTGCCTCTTCCTATTCCTGCTCTGAGGCTTGGCTTCCTCAAGAGAGGGCCTAGTTAACCTGGCTGCCAGAGCTATTAGCAGAACACTAAATCTGTGAAAGAGCCATTCAAGCAGTAATGATACCTTTTAACAGGCATTTGCTAGCCTCAGGTATACTCATTTCTGAATGTACTGTGTTAGTCTACAGGCCCTTAGCTTAAAATTTGTTCTAAAAATATTTCATGAGTGTTTTCTGAAAATTATAAAATCACATCTCTAAAAGCTCACCCATCATGCATAGGGGCATCAGTTTAATGGCACCCCATAGAGCCCCATAAATGCTAAGGATGGCCCAGCTCAAATTCCTCACCCCGCCTCCAAGGCACCCCCCAAAAAAAGCCTAAGAAAGAATTTTCAAAGCCAACCTTCCCCTGCCAACTTTTTCTGTCTGCTTTCAAATGTCACAGAATGTTGAATCTGCTAAAAACATGAAATTACGGGTATGCTTGAAAGAAATGGCTTTTACCGTTTGAAAATATTGAATGTTAGTCTCCGCATTTTATCATTCTTCAAAGCTGTTTGTTGCCTCGTACGTGGCATCATAAATACCGGCCCTTAAACAGATGACAATCAATCACTGTCAGTGAGCTCCGAGAGCTGAAGCGTTTGCTATAATCATGTAAATGGTGCTTAACATTGTCTAAATATCACGACACCTTCAGTTTCCTTATCTGACTCAATCACAAAGAGCACAAAGGAATGGGAAAACATTCTGAACACCTACACAGCATCGTACTGGAGTTACTGAGGAAATACAGCTGTCACCAGAAGGAAATAGTTCCTATGCTGAAAAGAGGCAGATTTGTTTCACTTTTACTGCATACTGGGTTGCGGCTCAGCGCACTGTCATGACTAGGGAATTTTGGATGTCTTCTCTTGCAGGGTACCCACGAGACCAGTAAGGCCATGGCTACATGGAAGATTCATGCTGCTGTGGTCAATCTTCCAGAGTTCGACTTAGCAGGTCTAGTATAGACCCGCTAAATTGAACTCAGAGGGCACCCCCACCAATGCCGATATGAGGAGTAAGAGAAGCTGACAGGAGTGTGTACTCGCTGTGTGGATGGTGCAGAAACACGATTTAAGATACATCAAGTTCAACCACATAATTTACGTAGCTGGAGTTGTGTATCTTACTTCAACCTTCCACTATAGTGTAGATCAGGTCTAAAGGTACCTGGTTTTCAGGAAGTGGTGACAACCTGCCCTCTGATAAGCCCCATTAAAGATGTTCCAAGCTGAGCACTGAAGAATGGCAGCCTCCATCCTCACTAGTCACCTGGAAATCTCGATCGTGTTCCCTTTTTGCATGGGGGGGGGCTCTTGCATGTATAAATATGAGTTTACAGAACATCTGAGCATGATCGGCTGTGTTGCTGAAATCCTTTGGTGCATGCAAGTTAAGTACAACTGGATTCGGAACATGGAAATGTCTTTATGTGCACATGCAAGAGTGTGCAAAAACTGTGGCATACCCATTCCATGTACTTTGCCTTCCCAAGCAGAGACCCATCTAACAAGTTTAGCCATATCTAGCAAGTGTTACCTTACATGAGAGCCGGTTGTTAATTTTTTTGACAAAATATTTTTCTGTCAGCAAATGCCCACTTTTCAAAACCCTTGTGGGAAAAGGTTTTGACACATTTCTTATTTTGGAAGTTTTTAATAGCCTCAAAGTGCCCCATTTTGACAGCAAGATATTTTAAGATGACATTGACTTTCCATTTTGAAATATATGTTAATTTATAGTAAAAAAAAAAAAAGTAAGAAATATTTTCTATAAGTTCCAAAGCCAAACAAAATGCTTCAAAATGATCAAAACTGACGTTTCCATTGACCGAATCTGATTTTTTTTCATTTTTATTTTCCGTTCAGAAAGCTTTTGACATTTCTACTTTTTGTGTTGATGCAGGGAAGGAAAAAAATTCAAAACCTTGAAAGTATTCGTGGCACAAGAAAACTTTATCCTACTCATCTGTACTTCAAATACAGGGTTTTATCTACAATGCAAAATGCAATCAGAAACTAGGGTGTTTTTCCAAGACTCTGAAGCCAAAGAGGAGTAGGTTTTCTAGGAAAAGTTGGTTTCCCATTAGAGAGATGCACATTGTAGCTTTCTTCCCCAAAGTGTGTTGTATTCACTGGATTCCAAACTCACTGAAACTAATGCAAATCATGAAAATTCTTTGCTCTTGCCTAGTTAAGCTCCGAAATCCACACACTTGTCCTGAAATATGTTTGGAAAAAAAGATCCCGTTGAGTAATTATATACAAAGAAGTAAAAATCTAACTGTGATCTTAGATGTGTAAATAGGAGATTAATCAAATCAAGTGTTCATCAAGCATTCTGCTCTCCATTGTTCACATTCCCCTCTGCACGTCATCACCTGCAGTGTAATTTTAATTTAAGTCTCTGCCTATATGAATTCAAAAGCTGTATTAACAATCCAACACGGCTCCGAGTGTGACTTGCTCTCTCATCAGTCTCTGGCATCACTGTGATTATACAGAGGAGTCTAATGAGGGCTTGGTGTCATCCATCAAGAAAACGTCTGGATATTGCAAAAGATGCAACAGAAATCGAATCTTTCGGCATGTTTACAGTCATGAAGGTTTTTCTTCCCTCCCACAGGCTGTTGTTTACTTGGTAACCTCTACTTACTAAGTCCAGGAGAAGGTGAAAGGGCCAAAGGGAATGTGATCATTTCCCGGAAAAGGTATAGATCACATAATGGCTGTCATCAGGTCTTCTTTCCCATAAGCAGCCCCGTAGACAGGCTACTGGATTGGAACCCAGGAGAGCTGGGCTTGATTGTCGGCTATGCCACTGACCATCACTGTGACCTTGGGCAAGTTCCTTCACCTGGCTGTGGCCTATTTTGTGTAGTTAGATTGCAAACTCTTTGGGACAGAGCTTGTCTTTTACTATGTACCGGTGCAGCATCTGGCTGAAAGGAGCCATGAAAACACCGGTCATTCTGCCATTCCGATGCAAATTGCTAGCCAAGACATAGTTGGGCACATCACTATCCCTTGTCATGGGGCAATCCAAATGGAAAACTAAAGGTTAACTATATCCACTACTATGTGTATAACAGTAGCAAGGAAAAGTCTGTAGATTAACGGGCTAGGAGATACTCAGATGTGGCTGTCTCTCAGTCTGCCCTCTTGAAGCTGCTCCACTGTGCATTAAATAAATCTTCTATATATTTTAGAAACTTTGTCTGTGTCCATCTGACTGCCTGTGAGTCTGTTTGTTCAAGAATGCCTGCTGAACGGTAAGAGCTAGGACCACCAAATTCGGTAGGCAGCTTCCTTACAGGAAGGTCAGGGTTTGGTTGTGCCAGGACAATGGGATGTGCCTGGAATGGGATTGTTTCTCATAAACCCATACAGAAAAGAGACGGAACCACCAAATCAAGTACACTCTTCAAAACTGAAAAAACGGAGGGAATTTATGGAACACGGTTGTTTCTTATGAAATGGAAAGGGAGGAATCTGGTAGGAGGGAAAGTTATACTGTAGAATGACCACAGGGGGGCAGCAAGGGGCCAGAGATGGGGACAGGGACAGCTGTTTACAATATATTTCAGAGAGTTTATCTTTTTGCGTGTCTGTTTGTCTGTGTGTGTGTCCGTCCCCCAGCTGTGCCCACGGGGGAGCTGCAGCAGCCATGGTCAGGTGCTTCTCACCTGGCCCCAAATTGCTGCAACAAGCAAGGACTGAGGTTGTCCTTTCTCCCTGGGCCAGCCTGCATCCTGAACCCCTCATCCCCACCCCCTCCCCGAAGCAATGATTTAAATGAAGAAAACCAAATCTTATTTGAGTCTTCTAGTAGTTAAGTACGGATCAGATCAAAGAGCAAGTGAGAATGACCCGATAGCCCTGTGATTAGGGCATTCAGCACAGACATGGGGGCAGAGAGGGGAATTAACATAGAATCTCCCCCTCCCAAGGCCTCCTCCTCCTTAGCCATGTTGTGTGGCATTTGATCTGCGGTGAGCATACCTACTGGATTGGGCCCTCGGATGCGATAAGAGGGACCCCAGCTCCTTCCACCTGGTTGGAGGATCCCACTTGGGATAAGGCGTGAGACTGAAGCAAGAATTTGCATCTGTAACAATTGAAATTTAGGCACTGCAGGCTTGTAGGGATCGCCGGGGTGAGGTGACAGCAGGCTTTTGGGGGGTCACACTGGTGCCTAAATTTGGGACCTAAGTGGGAGGGCCTCTGTACTGCTATGGCAACAGGAGTCAGATAAGTCCCTGCATCTTTGTGACAGAATGACCAAGGAATTTGCCATCATCACTGCTAATTGCAGTGGCATTTCACCAGCAAGAGAATTTGACCTAAACTGTCCTTCATGTCGACTCTCTCCCATGTAGCATAACTATGCCGATTCTCTTCTGACTCCAATATCAAGCTGGCTGCATTACTGAGATTAGCTTCAATGCTCTCTAGGGCAATAAAGTAATTATACTAAATTACAAAAGGCTCTCTCTGCTCATTGAACATAGTACATTTGCTATAAGAATATTGCACTTGTTTTACAACTACCCTGAAATATACAGCAGAACAAACAGCCTATGCAATTACATTGTAGGGCGACATAGTCAGCCACCTCAGAAAGGCACAGGATAGACACGGGGACTGTGCACAAAACAGTGAGCTGGCAGAGGCTAAAGGTCTATTTTTTGAATGAAGATCTACAGTCTCTTTTTTTTCCCCCCAAGACACTCAAGGAGGCGAATAGCTTGAGGTGGGGAATTGAAACTTACGAGGAAACCCCATTGTGAAAGGCAGTGGTTTTCAAATATTTTTTCTTTTTTTTTTTTCTCATCGCCCAGTTGAAGAAAATTGTTGATGTCTGTGACCCAACATAATTTGATTGGCATGTGGGCTCCGGAGTGGGGCTGAAGATGGGAGCTTTGAGGTGTGGAGGGGGCTCTGGCTTTGGGGTGGGGGGTGTCAGGGCTGGGGCAGGAGGGGCTGACCTTGAACGGTTCCTGGTCAGTGGTGCAGCAGGGGGACTTAGGCAGCTTCCTGCCTCTCCTGGCACCGCAGACCAGGGTTCACCCCAGAAGCCGCCAGCAGCAGGTTCCCAGCCTCTAGGAGTGCAGAGTGAGTGCTCGGGGCAAAGGCAGTGCACGGAGCCTTGGGCAATCCCTCCCTACCTAGGAGCCAGGCCTGCTGCCAGCTGCTTCTGGGACGTAGCACAGTCTGTGGTACCAGGGTAGGTAGGGAGCTGCCTTAGTCCCCCGCTGCTCCCCTGAGCATCAGAGACCCAGCGCCTGACATCCCACCACCCGGGACTGGGCGGCGACCTGTTGTTTGAAGAAGAGAAGACCAATATCTCAAAATGTTACGATACGTCAACTTATAAAGCCCGGCCTGATCCCCAGTTTATGAAGATGGAAGGCAGTATCCTGTGTGCTTCAGTGGATAGGACTCTGCACCGAGCTTCAGGGCTAACGGAGGGTTTCCCACCTCTGCCATTGATTCATTATGACCCTTTTCTTCCTCGGCTTTTGCCAATCTTATCTGCTGGGAGGGGTGTGTGTGCTGCAGTCTGGGCAATGCTGAGGGCTGGATTCCCCTGGCCCTGCCCCTTCCACCTGAGGCCCCGCCCCTTCCACCTGAGGCCCCGCCCCTTCCCAGGAGCATGGACTTGCCATCCTCCACCTTGACAGGGGTCCTGTGAGGCTGTTGGCTTCCCTGGATCTAGAACTCTGTCTTAGTCTGTATTTGTACAGCACCTAACATAATGGGCAGTGATTCCGGATTAGGATCCCCAAGGCCTCTTGCAATATAAATGCTAACAATGAATAGTCACAGAATCTATCAATCCGTGTTGCCAGAAATGGACCCCAGGATTCAAGCCATTGAATTCCAACAACTCCGTGCCATGAACAAGGCATTCTCCTCTCTGGAAGACAGTGAGGCTAGGGTTGCCAGATCCCTTCACAAAAAATCCCAAACATGGCAGGGGAAAAAAAAGCAAAAAAAAAAAAAAAAAGTCGCCGCGTCTTTAAATTCCCACGCTTCGCACTCCCCGCTCCCTCCCCAACACCAGATGCAGGTGGGGAAAAATGTGTCCCCGCCAGCTTTCTGTCTGAGGAAAACAGACAGGTTTTTTTTACCGGACGGAAGGCGCAATTACTGAGTGAAAACCAGACACCTGGCAACCCTTCATGAGGCTGCCTGAATTAAATCTAGTTGTAGCTTTCCATCACCTTCAATTGTAAAGCTGAATGTTTTCCATTAGCCCCCCAGAGGAGCCGCACCCAATGTCTCTTGTAGTCTCAAGTGCTAAATGACACATTTGTTTTTTTCTGCCTGTGCCATATGCAGAAATAACTGTAAACTCCTGCCCCAGCAGACCGAATGCCTCAAGGTCTGTGTCAACGGGAGTGTGATCTCCCCGAGCTGGAGATGATGTAAATTGGCGGTAGCTCGTTAGCGAAGCGCTCCATCTGGCAAACATGGCTTTGCTAAGCATCCATTATTACCACGCAGTGACATAACATTGCAAGCTATTTAGGAGAGACCTCATTAGCATGAGAATCATTAGCATGGCTTGGCCGATCATTAACCCTTTCCTTGCTGCTTACCAGGCTACAGCAGTTAACTAGGTGCCATTAATAAATGATTACATCAATTATCGGGGATTTAGGGCCCAGTCCAACCACCCCTGTTTACGCAAGAATAGCAGGATCAAATCGGCAGAAAGGAGCGTGGGGCTGACCTTGCAAAATATTGATGCTCCTCTCAAGTCAATGCGTTTGCCACTTTGCTGGCACAGACCATTTATGTGTAGCTAGCAGGGAGAAAGGACTGTCAGCCATCAACAACTCTCTAGGGTGACATTTACTGAAGTGGGACCGTCTGGAGGACTAAGCAGAGGTTTGGAATCAGGGAGTTTGGAGCTCTAATCTCAAATCATCAAGTATAGCACTTTGGGAGAGTCACTTCTGAGCTCAACGTACTTCGTTTCCCGCTCTGAAAAACGGGGCTAATAGTCGGGCTGATGGAAAACTTTCCGTTGAAACCGGGTTTTGGCAGAACCTTGGGGTTTTGAGTCAAAGCAAACTTTCGTGGGAAGTGTCCACTTTCTGTGCAGAAGTTTTACTGTTCACCCAAAAACTTTTCTGCCAATCTTTGGGTTTTAGCTGAATGTGCTCTGGTTTGGGACCTTTCATTTTCGATTAGAACTTGAAATTGCCCATGCAAACTTTAAACCCAATGGTTCCCCATTTTGCTGGAACTTTCCACAAGGAAACCCCCAATAAAGAAAATACTCATCACCATTTTTCTGGTTACTTCTAATTAAAACAGTTTTCCTTATAATAGATCTGAACGCATAATGTCACAGAAAATAGTCAGTCTAGATAAGACGATGTCTTATCCAGACTTAGGGTACGTCTAGACTACAGGCTTTTGTCGACAGAAGTTTTGTCGACAGATACTGTCGACAAAGCTTCTGTCGACAAAGAACGTCTAGACTACATCCAGTTCTGTCGACAAAGCAAGCCGCTTTGTCGACATGACAGTGTAGATGCAAAGGACAGTGTAGATGCAATATCGCCTTCTGTCGACAGAACTCTGTCAACAAAAGACGTTATTCCTCGTAGAATGAGGTTCACAGCCGTCGACAAAACTGCTGAGTTCTGTCGACGTTACCTCGACAGAACTCAGCGGCAGTGTCCACTGCCAAAAGTCCACTTTTGTCGACAAAACCCGGTAGTCTAGACACACTCTTATAGTCCATGTAATTTAATACAGGAAAATGTCTGTATGCTGGTGATTGCTTCCATAGCCAGACAACTGTGCTTTGGTTTGTGTGTATGTTCTACTTTGTGCTTCCAGCTATTACTTGCTCCTTTTCGTAATCTCCTGCCTTAGGAATAGTGGTACAGAAACCTTGCCTAATTGTTCACATCACTACAAATAGCTACGCTCTTTCTTTTCCAGCAGGCATGCAGATGGAATATACAACTTTGTGTGATGCATCTACTTCATGGCCAGAAAGGAAGGAAACATCAGTGACAGCTTTACAGCAAGAAGAGACAGGAAAAAAGAAAGATTACTGCATGTATCCAATCCCCAAATCATTTCCCTGCCATGGCAGGGGCCTCAGTACGGGTATGCCTGGGTCTCCCTCCACGCCATTCTTTGGCTGTGGTGTAGAATAATCTAGCCCAGCAGTTCTCAAACTGTGGGTCAGGACCCCAAAGCGGGTCCCGACTGCCTTAGGAGAATAGCGTCACTGGGGCTGGTTTAGATTTGCTGGGACCTGGGGCTGAAGCCCCAGCCCCTCTGCCCAGGGCTGAAACCAAACCTGGAGGGCTTCACTCCTGGGCAGCAGGACTCAGGCTGCAAGCCTCCTACCTAGGTTAGAAGCCCTTAAACTTCATCTTTTGCACCTCTGATTGGAATGGTGGGGTTCAGGCCTCGGCCTCCCAACCAGGGAACTGAGGCTTGGACAGGCGCAGGATTTGGCCCCCTCATTAAATAATTTTTGGTATCTGAAGGGGGTCATGGTGCAATGAATTCTGGTCTAGTCTCCCGTGGACTGTGATGTGCAGGGCTCACATTGGGGCTCAGTGTGCAGGTGGCTGGGTGCGGTTTGGTGGCCTATGACTAGATGGTTTGGTCATCTCTTCTGGGCCCAAAACTCTATGACCTCCCTGGAGACCGGGTGTGTAGTCAGCCCGATGTTCTGCAAAGACTTCAGAGCCCTTGCTTTACCTCACAACCTTACACTGGTGTAACTCCGTGGCTCGAGGGATGTGGAAAATCCACACCACCACATGCCGCTGCTATAACGACCGAACTTCCAGTGCAGGCAGCACACTGTTGGCGGCGGGGTGTGTGTGTGCGCGTCTCCTGTCATAACAGCGACTGCCTCTCCGGAAGGTGGAGTAACTGCACTGATAGGAGAAGCTCTCCCATCATCATCCATAGCATCTTCGTTAAGCCCTGCCATGGCACTGTAAGTGTTGACAAGCCCGGAGATATTTTTTGTTCCTCTAGCCAGGACTCAAGTTGCCGGCCTCTGCCTGGGGCTGAAGGAAACAAGGCTGCTGGGGTCTTTTTTCCAAATGGTGGATGCCGCAAACCCAGCTCTCATGATCCGAAAGTGGAGAGTTTCCTGCACAGGACCAGTAGTTTGGAATTCTGATCCAATTACAAGCACAATTCTTTTCTGGGCAAGATTGTCCATCTGTCCTATCCAGCTGTGTGAGGAAATAAGGGTGTACATAAGGGCCCTTTGTGGCCTGTGCAGTCAGGAGTTTGGATGCTGTAGAAGGGTTAAAAAAAGCAGGGTGCATGAGGTCCTAGTTAGGGGTGGCAAAGGAGGGACTGAGTGCCCCTACTATAAAAATACTGGGGAGACTGATGTAAGTTTCTCCCTTTTGTGGTGTTCACTCTGCCCCCCATCCCTGGAAGGGAGAGCAGGACTTGTAGGAGGGACTGAAGTGGTTGCCATGGTGCATAAGATTGGTCTCCTGAGGTCAACTGGAGTCCTCAACTAGAGTATGGTGTCCCATTCTGGGCTCCACATTTCAGGAAAGATGTGGAGAAATTGGAGAGGAGCAGCAAAAATTATGAAAGGTCTAGAAGACATGACCGGTGAGGGAAGACTGAAAGAACTGGGTTTGTTTAGTTTAGAAAGGAGAAGACTGAGAAGGGACATGATAGCAGCTTTTGAGTCACAAAAGGTGTCACAAGGAGGAGGGAGAAAAATTGTTCTCTTGGGCTATGTCTACACTGTGGCGCTATTTCAAATAGCTATTCTGTGTCTGAAGAGCAAGCTCGTTATATCGAAATATAATGGGTTCGCTATTCCAACAACCCTGTGAACCTCGTTGCATGAGGGATAAGGGACATTTCGGAATAGCGCTTTATTTCAAAATAAGATACGTAATTTGTGTAGCTCAAATTGCGTATCTTATTTCAACCTATGGTGCAGTATAGACACACCCTTAGACCTCTGATGCTAGGACAAGAAGCAATGGGCTTAAATTGCAGCAAGGGCGGTTTAGATTGGACATTAGGAAAAACTTCCTAATTGTCAGGGTGGTGAAACACTGGAATAAATTGCCTACGGAGATTGTGGAATTTCCATCTCTGGAGGTATTTAAGATCAGGTTGGATAGACATCTATAGGGGTGGTCTAGATGGTGCTTGGCCCTGCCGTGAGGGCAGGAAACTGGACTTGATGACCTCCCGAGGGCCCTTCCAGTTCTAGAATTCTATGATCAGCTGGGGGAAGAACTCAGAGCACATATGCCAGCCACTCATGTGAGGTGGAAACAAGATATTGTCCCCTGCATGGGGAAGAGAGGGCATCCTGATTCAGATTGTAAGCTCCATGGGGCAGGAGGGCTGTCTTCACAGTGTCTCATCGGATGGGGCTCTGAACTCATTTGGCTGAAAAGGTGCTCCTGGGCAAGCACACGAGAGTAGAAAGTAGAAAAAGAGTGAATAAAGGTCTGTTCATAGTCATATTTTTGAGTTTTTCCCCTAAATTGGGAAAGTGTTTCCACCTCCTCCGTGGTCTTCTCTCTGACACATGGCTGACCTACTTTTGCTTACACTGCTAAAAAAAACCATCCCAACAAATCACTCCTAGGCAATATTTAGCAACAGTTCCCAGGATGGACTAAGAATGAACACGGTGGAATCTCAGTGGTTGGGATCAATGAGCACTGAATAGCAATCACTAACTCTGGCCATTAATGAGAGACTTTGAATCACTTGAAAGCAAAACTACTCCGCAGAGATCATTGAGATCCATGTTTAGTTTGAAATATGGGGGGGTAGGGGAGATGAAGACTGGGAAACTCTCAGGCAAAGGTCAGGCTGGGTGTGGTTTTTTGGAGGGAACGATCTGCCAAGAGGGTGCTCAAAATATCATAAGAGCAACTATAAGAACCTCCATACTGGGTCAGACCAAAGGTCCATCTAGCCCAGTGTCCTGTCTGCCAACAGTGGCCAATGCCAGATGCTTCAGAGGGAGGAAACACAACAGGTAGCCCTTATGTGATCCCTCCCCTGTCATTCATTTCCAGACAAATAGAGGCTTGGGACACCATTCCTACCCATCCTCGCTAATAGTCGTTGATGGACCTAACCTCCATGAGTCTAACTCTTTTGTGAACCCTGTTCAAGTCCAAGTCTTCACCACATCCTCTGGCAAGGAGTTCCACAGGTTGACTGTGCACTGAGTGAAGAAAAACTTCCTTTTGTTTGTTTTAAACCTGCTGCCTATTAATTTCATGTGGTGACCCCCTTGTTCTTATATGGTGGGACTAAGTAATTAACTTTTCTTTATTCCCTTCATTCAACACGCTGGTTGATGTGAAGGCCAAGTGTTGCTGTGATTGGAACTCATTAAGATGTCGTGCAGCATTGAAATGTATTTCTCACACATTTTAAATCAAAGAGTTTTGCTCAGAGATCTCATTTACTAGTGCATGTCCCTTCTCTCTCAACCCGGCATTCATACCTCTGCCAGGCAATGAAACAGCGTGGTAATCTTTACTGTCAGCTTCCTTCACAGCCTGGGAACAGATAGACTAGTCTTGGGTTTCATAAAACAGCCAGCCCTCTAAGGGCATGTGTGTTAAGGGCTTAATCCTAGAAGGTTCTGGAAAGCTCTTAAATACCCCTGGTTGCTAAATAGCTATTGACGGGTGCACAGTCCTTCTCAGAATTAGGCCAGGAAGACCAGAAAGGAAGAACAGTCCAATTGAGCTAGAAAATTCTTCTCAAGACCGGTAACTTGGAGTGCAGTGTCCCTGGACTCAGCATTCAGGGAAGGGGTTGTCATTTCATACATGAGGTGACTCCGACGAGATTGCTTTGAGAAGCCGGCGAGACAGGTTGGTTCTCATTCGCCGCCAACCTTCAACAAGATTAAAAAGTAGGAATAATAAATAAAGAAACCGGGAGAAGGTCACGGTTTTGAAATCATTTTCTTTCTCCACTCCGAACCCCACGGCCGCATTCCTAGGGGTTTCAAGATTACTCTCTGCCTGGGAACCTGCAGGCTCCTTTTTGTGAAAAACAGTCACATGTGCTAAGGAATTCTGCCCAGCGCTACTTCTGTATGAATAGGTAAAGCTATTTTCTCCAGCCCAGAAAAGTAAATTAATTCTGTTGCTGGAACACAGGACAGAGATGTGGGTGATGGATCATACTCCACGACCAACCTAGCCAAAGGATTAAAGCAAGCCTCCCAGTCATTTACTATCAAGCTTAGCATCAATTGTTTGCCCTATGCCACGCTGTAGCAACTCATCTAAAAACAGCAAAGGAAATTGGAATAATGAAAGCTTTCTTTGTTCAGGAAACAAAAGCACAAAGAGTGGTGATTTTTATTTCCTTGGCTTCAATGAAAATGTAACTGATGTGAGAAACTAATGTAAAGGATGAGAGTACGACCTTGACTATTGATATTTATCCACTGATTCCAACATCTTAGCATTAGCTAATTTTACTTGGCTCAATGACTAGGCCAGATTTTGAAACAAAGACCAGACTGCAGAGTTAAATCAGCAAAATCATCTCTTTTTCTACTTTACTGTCAAAAGAGGCTTTTCCAAAATTTGGCGCATCTACATAATGCCAAATTTTGGAAAAATGTCCTCTTTCAACACATCCCTTCTTCCTCGTAAAACGAGGTTTACAGGGATGGTGAAAGCACGTCCTTTTTAAAAAAAAAATCCAAAAAAGTGGATTTTTTTCCCTTGGATGTGGCATTGCTTTTCCGGGATACCATATCCCCAAAGAGCAATGCAGTCTAGACATAGCCTATGGGGAAAAGTCTCAGAGGGGTAGACGTATTAGTCGGCAATTTAAAATACAATGACTAACCCTGTGGCACCTTAGGGTGTGTCTGCACTAGCCACCCTAGTTCGAACGAGGGTGGCTAATGTAGTCATTCAAACTTGCA
>JANRFK010001605.1:5228014-5240106 GCA_030068395.1 Apalone spinifera | reverse complement strand
CCCCCCCCCCCCCCCCCATGGAGACTCGGTTTCAGTGTGGTTGCAAATGAGCGGTATTTGGCCCACTGAGAATAAAGTTTGGGCATATCAGAACATGGAAGTTGGCCCAATGTGTAATTATGCTTCTGATCTGCTAGTAACCAGATCCCGGCAGCGTCAAACCTCCATTCCGACAGGGAGCTGTGCAGTCTATTGGCACTAAGCAGCCTATCTGAAAGATATACAGCCAGCATTTTCAGAGCATGGCCACTAATATATTGTCCTTCAGTTTCACTGTCTTGGGTTGGCCAATTAAATGGCTCAAAATAAGTGGTCAGTTTTTTAAAAATGCCATTCGATGCCATGTGTGAGGTGTTGAATACCAAGAGAACAAGTGGAAACCAATGAGAGTTGCAGGTGTTCAGTAATTCTGATAAGATCTTAAACCTCAGCCGTTTGATGGACTATTTGAGATTCTAACAAAGGCGCATTATTAGCATGCTATTTTTCTTTCTCTTTGCCTTCATTGTCATTAGTTATCTTCTGGCACCAATCTCTTTGCATTAACTCGTTTGACCCCAAAACAATATTTTGTTGTTTGTTTGGTTTTTTTTTTTTGGTCCCCTGTAAAACTTTTTGATGGAACTAAAATTCAGGTTTTTCTCGTGTGTGTGCTGTTTTCACTTTCTTGGCATCAATAAGGAAACTCTGCTTTATGACAGGTACACCCTGATGCCACTGATATGGATAAGGAAACCCGGCAACGGATAAAGCTAATGGGTTGTGATTAGCTGCATCGAATGGGGCTTAATGATTGTAGTATGAACCTATTTGCTTACACGGATTTAAAGTAGCAGATAAAATATGTAAGTGTTAAAACAAACAGAAACCACTTATATATCTGGGGGTAATATACAGCTAAAACGGTACATTACAGACTTTGGACTGAGCATGCTATATAGAAATTAGTCTCCATTCTCTCCCTTGACCTTTTTCCTGGTTGCATAGGGAAAATTTGAACAGCACTTCAGCAAAAGCCATAGCGCTAAGTCCTGGACCCCCTGCCCAGAACAGATGTATTGTACTCAGAGACTTGTCATGGAGATTTGGGGAAACAAAACTCACCTGTTTAGATCTGCGTGACTCAGAGGAGTCCTGTGGCACCTTAAAGACTAAGGGTACATCTACATAGCAGCATTATTTCGGAATAACTGGCGTTATTCCGAAAGAACAAAGAGCGTGTCTACACAACAAGCCGTTATTTTGAAATAATGTTGAGCTGGAGGACTTCTTCCTCTGACTCCTGTAACCCTCATGTGACAAGGAGCAAGGGAAGTCGAAGGAGGAGTGTTCTTCCTTCCACTCCCTGCTGTGTAGACAGAGCCAAAAGCCGAATTAAGCTATTTCGACTTCAGCTCCGCAAGTGATGAAGCTGAAGTTGTGTAGCTTAATTCGACTTTAGCCCTGCTGTGTAGACCTGCCCTAATAAATGTATTGAGCATAAGCTTTTGTGGATAAAAACCACTTTGGTAGATGCATTGGAGTGGAAATTTACAGAGACCGGAATCTCTCTATCTCTATGTACTAGCACAGTGGTCTCTAACCTTTTTAAGCACAAGATAACGTCTGGAATTTAAGTGCAATCCAAGATCTACCACAAACCCAATCACCCTTGCCCTGCCTCCTTTGTACCCCTTCTCTGAAGCCCCACCTCTGCTCACGCCATCTTCTCTCCCTCCTCCATTCTTCCTCATTTCATCAGGCTGGGGCATAGAGTTGCGGTGCAGGCTCTGGTCTTGGATTAAGGGATTTGGAGTCTTAGAGGAGCTTTGAGCTGAGCTTGGGGCAGGCAGTTGGAGTACTGGAGGGGGTTCTAGGTGTAGGCTCTGGGAGGACGTTTGGATACAGGGGTACTCAAGGCTGGGGCAGGGGCTTGGGGTACAGGAGGGGGTTAATGACTGGGGTAGGGTTTTGGAATGTGGGCTCCAGATGGGCCCTGCTTACCTCAGATGGCTCCTGGGTGGTGGTGCAGTGAGACTAAAGCAGGCTCACCCCTGCCCTGGCCCTGCACCACTCCCAGAAGCAGCCAGCAAACTCCCTCCATCCCAAGCCCTGTTACATAAGAACATAAGAATGACCATACTGGGTCAGACCAAAGGTCCATCTAGCCCAGTAGCCTGTCTGCCGACAGTGGCCAGTGCCAGGTGCCCCAGAGGGGTGGACCAAAAACAATGATCAAGCAATCTGTCTTGTGCCATCCATCTCCAGCCTCTGGCAAACAGAGTCCAGGGCCACCATTCCTACCCCCTGGCTAATAGCCTTTTATGGATCTAACCTCCGTGAATTTATCTAGCTTCTCTTTAAACTCTGTTATAGTTCTAGCCTTCACAGCCTCCTCTGGCAAGGAGTTCCACAGGTTAACTATTTGCTGTATGAAGAAGAACTTTCGCTTATTAGTTTTAAACCTTCTACCCATTAATTTCATTTGGTGTCCTCTAGTCCTTATATTATGGGAACAGGTAAATAACTTAAACTTATTTACTTTCTTCACAACACTCATGATTTTATATACCTCTATCATATCCCCCCTCAGTCTCCTCTTTTCTAAACTGAAAAGTCCCAGTCGCTTTAGCCTCTCTTCATATGGGACCCATTCCAAACCCCTAATCATTTTAGTTGCCCTTTTCTGAACCCTTTCCAACGTCAAAATATCTTTTTTGAGGTGAGGAGACCACATCTGTACACAGTATTCAAGATGTGGTCGTACCACAGTTTTATACAGGAGCAGTAAGATATTCTGTGTCTTATTTTCTAGCCCTTTCTTAATAATTCGTAACATTCGATTTGCCTTTTTGACCGCCGCAGCACACTGTGTGGACGTTTTCAGAGAACTGTCCGTGATAACTCCAAGATCTCTTTCCTGATTTTCGTAGCCAAATTACGTTGTGCCCCCTTTCTGCTCTGTGGAGATAGGATACAGAGTGGGAGGGGGCATTTTGACATGAGCACCCCTCCTCACCCTCCCCTGCTCAGCAAGCAGGAGGCTCCTGAGGGGACAGCTCCAAGGCAAAGGGTGGGAGATGTGCAGCAGTGTGGGGAGGAGAAGCTGAAGTGCTAGCCCTTGATAGCCTCTTGGCCAAACAAGTCAGGATCCCTTGTAAGAGGCTCCAAGATCTACCAGCAGATCCCAATTGACTGGTTGGTGACCACTGGTCTAGCATATCAAAAGAAGGGAGTTACTATCAAATGCAGGACCAGTGTTAATAAGACCAAATCAGTCAGGGCGGGTGTGACTCGCTCCCAGGAACTAATGATGAGGTGTGAATACTAGGAGAGAAACAACTGCCTTTGTAGCTAGAGAACCATTCTACGTCCTTATTCAGTCCTAATTTGATTGTGAACACTTTTTTTAAAAAACCCTAACAAATAACTAACAAATAGTCTTGCAGCACTTTAGAGACTAACACAAAATGGAGATTGTATCATGAGCTTTCATGGGCACCACCCACTTCATGCCCACAAAAACTCATGGTATCGTCTCCATTTTTTGTTAGTCTCTAAAGTGCTGCAAGACTATTTGTTGTTTTTAACGTTTTTCCAGTTACAGACTCACATGGCTACCCCTCTGAAACGAATTTGATTGTGTTAAATTTGCAAATGAATGGCAGCTCTGCTGTTTCTCTTTGTAGTCTGGTTTGGAGGGTTGGGTTCTTTTGGTAGAAGGATGGCTACTTTTACCTCCATTCCTGAGTATCCGGGGAGGTAGAAGTGTTCTCCTACTGGTTTTTGTTACCTTTCTTCATGCCTGATTTGTGTCTATTTATCCTTTTGGTGCGGAGACTCTCCAGTTTGGCTAATATCCGTGGCAGAGGGCCATTGTTGGGATTTGATGGCATAGAGCACGCTAGATGTGCTGGTGGATGAGCCCCTGATGGTGTGGCTGATGTGGTTGGGTCCTGTGCTGCTGTTGCTTCTGTAGATGTGTGGACAGAGTTGGCAATGGGGTGTGTGGCAGGGGTCGGTTCCTGGGTTAGTGTGTCTGTGGTGTGGTGAGTGGCTGCTGGTAAGTATTTGCTTCAGGTTGGGGGGGGGCTGCCCCCGATCAAACTGTACTTCCTTCTCCCAGGGGTAGGCTGGAGTGAGCTGGACAGAAGGTCCTGTGAGCACGGGTCAGTGGACCCCTCTAGGATGTCTAACTCCTTGCTTCATCCCTCCCTGTGCACACCCCCTCTCACTTTTCCATGGTCGCCTTGGCTCTCGATGCTAAGATCCAGGGAAAGGCTGAAAAAAAACCCATATGACCCCGCTGCTGCCAAGCAACCTAATGGGGTCTCCATCAAAGTTCCTCAAATGCCTCTCACTGGCCTCCTCAATCTTTGTCTAGGGCCTGATTCTACGAGGGTCTGAACACTTCCAGCCAGGCAGCAAGTGCCTGACAGGATCGTGCCCCTCTCTTCCCCCCCCGTGGGATGAAAAAAGGCAGGAACATTGTGCAGATGGACACCACCGTTTATCGGCGTCACCTCCCACCGCTCCGACAAGAGGGCTAGTTCCTTTGCCATGGAGAAAAGAACCCCACAGTCAGGTGGCTTTATACCCTGTGGCGTAGTGGGGGGGCTGTCTGCTCTGTAACCCAGTGTCCCTCTGCGCTGGGATGTGAGATTCTCACTGACTCTCCCAAATGTGTATTAACCCAGACACCTAGGCCTAGGCTCCCAGAGAGAGAGACAGATGGAGGAAGGCGGAGACCAACCCCTGGCTGGGGGGGCAGGGCCTGGGAGGGGAGGCATAGCTGTCTGGGAAGCATGGAGAGAAGAGGCTAAGCTGGGTCCTAGGGGCAATGGACCGACCCCTAACCCTAGGGTCTGAGGCATCCTGGCCCTGGCCCTTGTAGCCACATCACATCTGTGCTGTGCTGTATCCTGAAGGACCAATAAACCCCCCTCTATTCTATGACTGGCGGAATCTGTTCTTGCTGCAATAGGGCTGCAGGGTTTGGGGGAACCCCGACTCGCCCTCACATACCCTCACAAGGAAACAAAGGGCCACGTTGACGGAGCCTGCCGTTCTGAGCGTCTTTTGCACCTTGCTTCCACAGCGGATCCAGGGTCCCATCTGTTCGCCCTGGCATCTCTTCAGGAGATCAGAAAAGGCATGCCGGGCTGCGGGGAGGGGGAAATACCCACCTAGGTTTGTTTTGCCCCACAGCAATTTCACTCACCTCTTCCCAGTTTACCTGAAGAGCCAATATGGTCGGTTTCTTTTCTCCCCCTTCTTAAAAAAATCAGTGCAGGTTTTATAGACGCCAGCTGCCGTGCGAGAGCTGTTCAAAAGAAGTCGCAGACAAAGCCAGCAAGCTGGCAGACAATCCGGGCGCCGCGAGGATGGCTGTCATGCCCTGGGCACAGGGAAATAATGGTGTTTGCAATTGCTTTGTTCCAGAAGAAATTGCATTAGGCTACTGTACAAAGATTTGCTTCCTTTGTGGGGCACAGATGGACAGGGCACCTGCACTAGGTTAGAGATGCTACTATAACTCAGCAAAGGCAAATCTCCCTTTGGCTCAAGTGGCATTTTAAGAGCTTCTAAAAGAGAAAACATAATTAACTGATTGCCACAATTTTCTGTTACCGAAGAAATGGCCTCAAGCCAAGTAGCTAAACACCTTCTTGGGGTTAAACTCTTTGAATTAAACTCTTCTATTCAAACTCTTTTTTATTCCAAATGTTCTGGACAAACTGGAGAAATGGTCTGAGGTAAACAGGATGAAGTTTAAAAAGCGCAAATGCAAAGTGCTCCGCTTAGGAAGGAACAATTCGTTTTACACAAACAGAATGGGACGTGACTATCTAGGAAGCAGTACGGCAGAAAGGGATTGAGGGCTCAGAGTGGACCACAAGTTAAACATGAGTCAGTAGTGTGACACTGTTGCAAAACAAGCAAGCAGGATTCTAGGATGCATTAACAGGAGTATTGTGAACAAAACACGAGAAGTCGTTCTTCTGCTCTACTCTGCGCTGGTTAGGCCTCATTTGGAGGATTGTGTCCAGTTCTGGGCACCACATTTCAAGAAAGAAGAGGAGAAATTGGAGAAGGTCCAGACAAGAGTAATAAGAATGATTAATAGTGATAGAAATGTAGCCGTGTTAGTCTGGTGTAGCTGAAACAAAAAACAGGATTGTGTAGCACTTTAAAGACTAACAAGATGGTTTAATAGGTGATGAGCTTTCGTGGGCCAGACCCACTTCCTCAGATCAAATAGTGGAAGAAAATTGTCACAACCATATATACCAAAGGATACAATTAAAAAAATGAACACATATGAAAAGGACAAATCAAATTTCAGAACAGGGAAGACTGAAAGAATTGGGCTTGTTTAGTTTGGAAAGGAGAAGACTGAGAGGGGACAGGATAGTGGTTTTCAAGTTTCTAAAAGGGTGCCACAGGGAGGAGCAGAGAAAGTTGTTGTTCTTGGTCTCTGATGCTAGGACAAGACGCAAAGAGCTTAAAGGGATGTTTAGGTTGGACATTAGGGAAAACTTCTTAACTGTCAGGGTGGTTAAACATTGGAATAAATTGCCGAGGGAGGTCGGGAACCTCCATCACTGGAGATATTTAAGAGCAGTTTGGACAGACACCTGTCAGGGATGATCTAGACGGTGCTTGGTCCTGCCATGAGGGCAGGGGATGGGACTCAATGACCTCTCAAGGTCCCTTCCAGTTCTAGTGTATGATTCTATCCTTCTCTCTTGCACACTTTTGGTTGGCTCGGGCATACGGCTTCTGATTTTAGGTCTGGCCTGACATACACTGATAAACCACCTCCAGGGAAAAGATGAAATTGGTGTTTATCCAATAAGCACCTGAAAAACACAGGAACCAGTTTCTTATACCTAAGGGCTTGTCCTCACAAAACAGTCATGTGACATGTGGAGGTGTGCTTGCTTATGTGTATTAACATACCTCACATTCATTGATCTGTGCTGGAGTGCCCTCAATGGGGCCGAGAGCCCCTAGGGGGCCCGGGAAAAGGTGTGTGTGGGGCCCGGTTCCTCATCCCTGAAAGGGGTGGGGCCAAGGGCAGTCAGTCCTTAAAGCCACCCAGACCTTGGCACACCCCCACTCCAACCCCTCAGTCACACGGAGCAGCACCTGGCAGTGGCAATTGTGGCAGACACAGCCGTGGGCTCTGGGTCCCAGGAAAATTGCCCCCTTTCCTCCTCCCAGCCCCCCATCAACAGGCCTGAGTGCCCTACGGGGTTCCTAATTCAATTTAACACAGTGTTGTTTGAAAGTGTATTATATTAACACGCACCAGGGAACATTACAAAGCAACTGCCAGTTACAGTAATATGTAGTATAACGCAGTGTTTCTCAACCAGTGGTACAAGTACCCTTGGGGTACTTGAGAAGGCTGGGGGGGTACGTCAACACAACTGAAATTTGGAGAAAACTGAATTTTTGTTTTAAGGCTTACAGCACTTTATTATTTTTGTACTTTTTACACCCAAAAATTGTATTGCCTGCCCAGCTACGGTTAAGTTGTTTAAACAAATGTGTTGCAATGGTAGAAAAAAATGTTGTGTGTTTGAAAACTGTAGGTACTGAGGGGTACTTATAATCTTTTTTTTTTTTTTGACAAGGGCGTACTTTATTTTAAAAAAAGGTTGAGAAACATTGCTATAACATATACGCTTTGCTCATTACAGTATGTAGAAAGAGAGACACCTCTCCCCAAATGCCAGCTAATTGGATGCCTACCCAGACCTCAAAGATTGCTACAAATAGCTCCCCCAAAATGAAATTAATCAACCCCCAAAATCAAAAGCCTTCTCTAAGCACAACCTTATGTCCAAGTAATGCAAGACCTGCATGAGGATAGAAATGCTGCCAACGTTAGGCTGTTAGAGAGGCAGGAACAGGTGGGGAAGGGTTGATGGCTTCACCTCTCCTCCCCACCGGCCATCTCTGAATGAATGGCACAGCAGCTATGCTTTTCCTAGCCCTGACAGGCTTTATGATTCCTCCTACCGAAGTGATGTGTCCAGGCACCTTGGCCCTGTGCCGTCAGAGCATAATGGAGCCTTCCCGTACAACACATTGGAATCTAATATTTCACACCCTCCTCCTGGCCAGCGCTGGTGGATAAAAGCTTAATTACACGTCAAAAATGATGGACGCCCGAAAGAAGCAGGCACGATGGGGCCTGTCCTGACGCTGGGTTTTGAGAGTGCGGCTGCCGACGTTGAGAGAAACATTCACTGGTTACCCCCTCGTTGACGTTCGAGCTGCAGAACGGGATGTGCTGTACCAGGTGCTTGCAATGGGTTGCATGTAGAAGTCCACTCTTTGTTCGCCTCCCTCTACGGCAGTCTTTAGCACGTTCCTCCTCACGCCACTCAAGGGAGATTGGGGGTGCTGCTATCTCCATTTTACAGACGGGGCCTCAGCAGAAAGAGATGCGGAAAATCTCTGGCTCAGAAAGGAATGATTCCAGGGAAGTTTTGTGGCTAGGCCCGCCAATAAGAGGGAGGTAAAGGGGGGGCAGTTCAAAGAGGCCTACTACTGCCACAGCAGTGGTGACTGCCCTGGACCCATTAAATCACCACCGGAGCACCGTGCTGCACGTTCCATGTGGCTCTGAGGGCTTGGGGGTGAACCAGAGGGCTGGCTACCCCCGTCCTGCCTCATCTGCCTAAGGCCCCGGACCTTCTTGGAGTGCAGAGCTGGCACCCTTCCCCCCTCCCCCGGCCCAGAGGCCCGTGCAAGCTGTCGTCTCTCCTGTCTATGCCTGTATTATACTAGATGCTCATCATGATCCCCTTCAGGCCGAGAAACTAGCCATCTATTCTTCTTGTTGAAAGTCACACAAAATCTGTGGTTGAGCAGGGCTTTGAACTTAGATCTTTTCCATTGCCAGCTAGCACTCTGGACAATGAACTCCCCCTTCCTTTTCCTGGATAAAGCGGTCCAAAGATGTAGAGTGGTCTTGCTCAAGGTTTTGCCACATCTACTGGCCAAAAGTTGCAGCATGTCCGTGAAAAGTAAACTGGTCACATACTCGGGGAATTTCCAACAGGGCTGTTAGTTGGAAGTAATGCATCCAGAAATGCAGTGTGTCACGTATGAAATGAAGACTCCCCCGTGCTTATTCAGTTAATCAAATGGTCCTGTTTCTTACCAAAGATGAGCTCAAATCAATTACTGTCCAAGATTATTTTCCTACCATCTCTCTGTCTGTGCTCTTCATCTTCCCCTCACCCTTTTACTCCTTCTCTTGATTAAAAAGACAGCTAGAAAGCTGTGAGCAAATTGCATGCACTAATGAAAAAGAGAATATTATGTCTAAGGCAAGCAGTAACATCCAGTGACGTTAACCGTCTTTGGGGTTAGCATTCCTTGTTTGTAGCTTAGATTTTATTTGCCATTCCTGATCTACCTGAAAAGAATTTCTATACAAGGCTCAATAATCAGATCATAAAAGGCCTTCGTGTGCCTTTTGATATTCAAGCGTGCTAACTTCCTTACTGGAAAAACCTGGCCACGTCCCAAATCAGATGTGGCTGAATGTGGTGAGGGCAGTGTCTAACACAGTGGCTGTTTTCTCTGTTTTGCGCCTTTACATGGATAGCCTTCTGAACTTGTTCACAAGGGCCCTTCCTGCAAGATTTAACCCAAGACATTAAAGTGAGTGTCAGAAAACTGATCTTCTAGTGACTTCACGTTGGTTCTTTTTTTTTTTAAATCAGTCATATTCTGCTGACCGCCCTGAACACTGCAGTGTTGTATTCAGGTAACGGAGGAGAAATTTTGTCCCTTTTTTCCTCTGATTAGCAGTTGGGAGGGCTGGGAAGCCATGTGACACATATAGCAATTTCCTGCAATATCGCGGCCAAACTTTACTGAATTAAATTTGGATCAAATTAAAACATATTGAATTAAGCACAAGTATATTAGGAGTTCGGTGTATTCAAATTGCAAATCTTTATATATTATCATAGCCAGGCATGCAGTGCCTCTAGGCAGGAGACAGGACTAATATAAAACCCTGGGAAGAGTTATGAGCTTCAAAGGGCTCTTTTAAAACTACGGGCTAGATAAAGATGAACTTTTGGGATAAACAACTGTTAACTGGGTTTCCTAGGAAATACCGAGGGAAGGGAAGGCAAATTCCTTATCTCCAGACTCAATCTTTTGCAGCTATGCCTTGAGAGGAAACCCACAGGTTCCCTGAGGGTGCGTCTAGAGTACAGGGTTTTGTCGACAAAAAGGGACTTTTGTCAACAAAACTATACCTGCGTCTACACTACCGCCAAGTTCTGTCGACATAACATTGACAGAACTCAGTAGTTTTGTCGACGGCAGTAAACCTCATTCTACGAAGGATAACGCCTTTTGTCAACAGAGTTGTTGATAGAAGGCGTTATTGCATCTACACTGTCCTTTGCATCTACACTCTCATGTCGACAAAGCGACTTGCTTTGTCGACAGAACTGACTGTAGTCTGGTCGCTCTTTGTTGACAGGAGCTTTGTCGACAGTATCTGTCGACAAAGCCTCTGTCGACAAAAGCCTGTCGTCTAGACGTACTCTGACTGCCTGTTCACAGTCTTTAAGGATCAAAAAACCATATTGTGTGAAGGAGAGAATCAAGATTTGTGGGAGTGCGTACTCTGAGCGAAGGCAGGTATAACCCTGTAACCACTGGAAAACCTCTTGGCAGGGTCTGCACACATACCAGAGCCCTAGCTGGGGCTGGGATGATTGCTGGCAAGCTTATTAACACATGTGGAGGTTCTTTTATTGTTTTTAGTGGGTTTTCCTGGTAATGCTACCTTAAGAATGCATGGGCTTGCTTAAATATGGGCAGTTGCATCCTTTGTAGCCTTTGAGGAGAAAGCAAAGCAGGCCTACCTAGGCAGTCTGACTTGCTGGGAGCTTCCCATGCAGACAGGGGACATGCACCTGGAGTTAGTTCAGACAGAAGGGAGAGATACTCATCTCTGCTCATCAGAGGTGATGATTTAGGACTCAAGGGTGGAGAGCCTCAGGCCCAGGGGTCAGATGTGGCCCCTCAGCTTGCCTGGATCCAGCCTTCGCGGCTTAGCCCCCGCCCCCGCCAACAATGGGGAGCCAGCACTGGGGCTTCAATTCCTCTGCCCACAAAAATCTACTAGACTAGCCCACCTAAGCTCTGGTACATGAGGGGAATGTGGAGCGTGTCTTTCTCCTTCCCAGTCGGGGGCCACATCAGCGACGGTTTCTTTTTCTTCTAGCTGTTCAAGAGGTGGCATTTTCACAGTGCTGGGGAGGATGGAGAGGAGAGCTGGTTGAAACATTTCACCTCATGTTTCAAAATGGACATTTTGCCAGACATCCAGTTTTTGCTAATTTTTTTTTTCAGATTTTGGCCCCAAAAATATAAACCCCAACATCGACCATTTTCCTTTGTTAGAAACCCCAAACTGAAAGATGGCCACCCAAGCCCAAACTGTTTTTAGGTGTCAAAGGAAATTGTTTGAAGGGTGGGGAGGGGTTCTAGACTTCCAACAAACACTTCTGAAGAGAAATCCAGTGGAAAATGAAAACATTGTTGCTTCTGACACATTTTCAATGGACAAAAGCTAGTTCCCGACCAGATCTAGCAGCAAACTCCTGTCTCATTGTTTGCAGGGTGGGTTGTGTGGCCTGCCCCTGAGGATAAGTCTTCACTACACGTCTCCATGTCAGCTTTCCTCGAAAAAAGCAAAATGGCTGCGACCACTGATAAATGAGAGAATGGTCACATGGTCAGCTATGTGCTAGGGTGCCGAATATGAGGGTATGGTGAAAGCAGATAAAATGGATGTCTAAGTAACCACAATGAATCATTTCTGGCACTGGGAAAACAGCATTAACTGAGGGCTCAGCAAGTCCTTGGAGTATCTGGGATCCCTGAAACACAAGTCCCCCTAATTGTTCATGTAACCGCCACCAGGTGGATTTGAACCTGGGACCTCTGGAACTGAGTATAGGAGCCTCTACCCTCTGAGCTAAAAGCCAGCTGGCTCCCAGCCTATTCTGTAGAGGTCTCTTGATCTTAACTGTTGCTGTGGTCTAGATACCACTTGCATT
>JANRFK010001605.1:5205620-5219750 GCA_030068395.1 Apalone spinifera | reverse complement strand
AGCTCGTGTGTATATGCTGGCACTGAAGCGAGTACAGGCACGCTGCCTTGAGGCATTTAAAGTCTGCTCAGCCAGCTAGTTTAGAAGCTTTGCTGATAAGCTATGCAAACCCTGCTGACAATAAAAGGCAGCCAGGAATTCAGCAGCTCTGGAAGCCGGAGGATTTAAATCCCGGGGGAATTGGGTGATTCTTTGGGAGTCGTATGGAATGTTAAAATCCCGATCATGCTCCCTGTGATTCCCAGAAGTGATAATTCCACGGAACAATATGGGTCGTAGCTGAGGATGAGTCGTGTGGACATAGCCAGCAACAGTGGAGTGGTAGCAATGGCTCCCCAGGCTATTTATCAATGACGGGCCAGAGCCAAAACCTCAGGTCCAAACATCCTTGACATTTGGGAAGAGAATAATGTCCAGCGCCCGATTTTGCAATTCACAGCTGATTCCGGTATCGGTGCTGGACCCTGGTTTGGCGTGGTTTCCATTATACATAGGGTTTACAGTTTAGTTCAACGGCTTTCCACACCCCCACTATAAAAATTACTCCAAAACCTATGGTTTCTAGTATATGGACTTGTGATGGGATGGACTATGCCTGAAGGCCCTCTGCTGTAGGCTGGTGGCCTTGTTGCACTCCGCCCCAAGGAAAAGAGCAGAGGAGAGGTCCTCCAGGGATGCTAGAGTGGCTGCTTCTGCTGTAGCCAATCAGGGCCCAGCAAGCCAGTATAAGGAAGCTGCTGGGACAGGGCCTTGGCAGTTCCTCTTTGGAGCTCAAGCCAAGCAGACCCAGGGATGGACGGACGGACGGACGGACGGATGGATGGCCGGACAGATGGATGGATAGACTGACTGACTGGGAAACCAGAAGTACCTTGGACAGCTCAATCTGGGATTGCAAACCCAGCAGAAGACCGGGTGTGGTGGGCTAGGGCGAATTGCAGAACCCTGGACAGGATGCTGTAAGGACTTTGAGATAAAGCCCTGAGAATGGGTAAGGATGGAGCAGACCCTTGGGGAAGTAGCCCGGGGTGAGTAGTAGTGAAACAGTAAGGACTGATACTTAGCAGACAACTATTATTTACAGGGTCCCTGGGCTGGGACCCAGAGGAGTGAGTGCGCTTGGGTCTCCCTCAAGGGGGCAGGAAAGAAGCCTGGTCCTAGGTGACCCAGCAGAAAAGGCACCTGGGATACCCTCCACTCCCAGAGCCAGTCACCGGAAAGGGACCTGATGGACACGTGTCCTCCGCCAGAACCGGGCAATTGAGAGGGGGTGAGCCCTTTATGAGGCTGTACAGCTCCAGCTATAGATACATTCACATGCACAAAGACCTGGCCAAGCTGAGCTCTGTGGTGTCTCCATCAAGGTCAATAGATTTATTGCAAGGATTGATTCGGGCCTTGCTCTATCTACATCGTTTGCACTGCTGCAATGTCCCAAGAGGTGAATTAAGACTGAAGACTAACCGGCTCACCTTAGATCACCTAGTCTCTGGATGGCTCCTTGTCCCAGGATACAAGAATATTCATCCTCTTGCACCTGCTTAATTTGAATGGGCATTGGCCAGACTCTTCAATTAAACATATCTGAGAGAAAAACATTGTGGGGATGTGGTAAGAGCCCTCCAGCAAACAGAGAAGAGTCCAAGGAAAGAGATCGCATCTGATGTTTCGGGAGGCTCATAAATAAACCACTGACCTCAGAGTCCAGGATCAAAGGGCTTAAAGGCTCAGAATAATATATGGTAAGAGCGAGGAGAGAAAGCTTTCACCTGTAGTGACTTTTCAGGGAAAGATGAAGAGATACAGAGGATTAAGGGTTATGAGATTACAAAGGGAAAAAGAAAACACAGATACCATTGAGCATTATCCATCTCATAGCAACAAGGCTGGGCTAAGACGGGGATATTCATATGACAGAAAAAAAGCCAGGGAGAAATGTGACATGAGGAAGGGACGGGAAAATGAGTGCGTACAGAGATGACTGGCCAAGATGCTTTGGGTGGGTGAGTTAGAGAATGCAGATATTCCATTTTAATAAAAAGGCAGACCATAAAGTCTTCCAATGGACTTTATATGTGCAACTTTTGTGCCGCATTGACTGCAAAGGAGAATGGAAATGTACCAGTTCTGGGGAGAAAGTATAGTTTAAAAATGAGAGAAGGAGATGGATAAATTTTTAGTGATGTTTTTGCTGTGTTAGGTGGTTAGAACATCAGAACGGCCATGCTGAGTCAAACCAAAGGTCCATCTCACTCAGTATTCTGTCTTCCGACAGTACCCAGTTCCAGGTGCTCCAGATGGAATGAACAGAATAGGTAATTATCAAGTGATCCATCCCTTGTTGCCCATTCGCAGCATCTGACAAACTGAAGATAGTAGACATTGATGGACCTATCTTCCATGAATGTACTTCTTTTTTTAATCCTGTTAAAACCCTACCCTTCACAACATCATCTGGCAAGGAGTTCCACAGATTGCCTGTGTTGGAAATTAGAACCAGACCCAACCCCTGGGAAATCGCAGGAAATATGTAGACTTTCAGCAAACTGAATTTGCTCAGATGCAGCTGAATCTGCTGTTTTAGGCTATAAAATAATGAAGACCTCTGTGGCATGTCCACTCCTGGGGCACCATTAAAGTTAAGCACATACTTAAGGTGAAATTGGGTCCCACTGAAGTCAATGCCAAAATTCCACCCAGAAAGTTAAACATGTCTTCAGTGCCTTCCCGCACTGTATCCTTGTTCCGGTGTCAGTGAGAAGAGAACCAGGCCTGTTGCTAACTGAAAATACGAAGGGGTGAAACTGGCAATCAGTTCTGGGTCATAGACCTGACTCTGCATGTGACAGGCTGTGTGATCATGGGTAAGTCTCTTACACAGTCATTCTGGTTACGTCTAGACTGCATCCCTCTGTCGACAGAGGGATGCAGATCAAACAGATCGAAATTCCTAATGAAGCCGGAATTTAAATATCCCGTGACTCATTAGCAGAAACATGGCCACCACCTTTTTTCAAAACGGAGTTTTTTCCAAAAAAAAATGGCAGTCTAGATGTGGATTTGTTGAAAATAAAGCCTTTTTCAACAGATCCTGTATTCCTCAAAAAATGTTGAGGCTTCCGTGCAGTGTAGACATGCTATTTCAAAATACGCCATTTCGGAGTAACTATTCCGGAATAGCTTATTTCTAAATAAGCATGCAGCATAGACATACCCTTAATCTTTAAGGTGTCACGGGACTCCTGGTTATTTTGGCAGATACAGATGAACATGTCTTACCCCACCCCTCCCCCCCGAAACTGTGAATACAGTACAATACTTTGGACATAACAGTGCATGTGTGCTTAATTCATATTAATTTTTTGTTATATAAAGAGCAAAAGACACGGGAAAGTTGCTAACCTTAACAAACTGATGCTGATTAAAACGCTTTGAAATGGTCACTAGGAAGGTGCAAAAAGTGATTACTGTATTCTACAAATATTGGCTGAGTGAATTTTTCTCTGCTAAATTCTATGCACATTATTAGTTGAATAAAGAAAATGAAGGCTACATTTGCAAAGGAAAATGGCTCTTTGTTCCAGTTCATCCCTTATTTTCTCCTTTCATATACCCTTTAGCAAGCCTCATGTCACTGGGCAATTTAACATCTTTTTATTTACCTACTGATCGGCATGATGAATATTCATGATCTGTGAGTTAAACAGGAAAAGTGCACTATACCTATATTTTTTGTACATTTCATGAAGGTTGGAGGGACACGGGGCTTGCTTCTTTTGACCTTTATTTGCATATATGTGAATGAGTCTGCAGTAGTGGAGCATGTTTGTTAGCATTTGTTTTGCTTTCACAAAGTACAGGAATGGCAAAGAGTGGAGAAGGCAAATGAAGTTTTCAGTTAGAGCACTCCCTGGCCTGACGCATTCCAAAAGTCTTAAGCAACTCCCTCCAAAATCTTGAGGTTGGCTTAAAAATCATGACAAAATATAGTAAGTGTTGGGTTCCTTTCACATGTCTTCTGGCTTTCGAGTAGGGCGAGCTGGAACATTTAATCCAAACGTGCCGGTTCTTTGAAACGGAAATGCTTCCTGGGGACATGTCAGTTTTGACCACGGTCTGACAGAAACCAGATTCTTTGGCCACTTCTCCAACCTGGGCCGCCTATGTGCTCTGTGCTCCCAGGGCGGTGGCAGGAGGCAAATTCATAAGTCTGAATGATAAAATGTGGGAAATGCATTAGCAACTGGGACTCTTTCTGGGGTTGAGGCATCTCACGACCATCTACCCTCCTGTAGGTTAGTTGTGTAGCACTTCTTGCCTCTGGCAACATAAGCGTTGCCTTCCAGGCCTCTGCCGGCCCTTCTCTCTGGTTACTGGTTAGCTACAGACCAGGGGTGGGGACCTTTTTTGGGTCAGGGGCTGCTGACTCACAGAAAAATCAGTCAGAGGCCACACAAAAGTGACAAGAAAAGAAAATCTACCTCACGGACACAGTCCCTGACTGAGAAGCAGAAAGACCCTCTCCACACGTTCCCCTCGCGCAGCAGAGTCTAGGAGAGCCCAGGCCTGTAGACTTTGTGAGGGAAAAGCCTCCAGGCAGCACTTTACTGCGCCAGCCGAGGGGAAGGGGAGAGGCAGCAGACACAGCCACTTCTTCCCCACACCAGGCAGAGCCTGTGGGTCGGATCTGGATCTGGCTTGCTGACTCCGGCCTGTGAGACTCAGGTCTCCTCCCCCCACAGCAGGGACTCCCCAATTCTGGAGAGGGAGCCCAGAGCCTCAAGGGCCAGATTCAGACAAGCCAGGGGGGCAGTTCTGGCCCCCCAGGCCTTAGGTTCCCCGCTGCTGCTATAGACATACTGTGACTCCCCACAAGTCTTCCACTCATCTCCCTGGAGTGTCCAAACCCTCATCCCCTAGACACTCAGAAAATTCCCAGCTAGTTCATTCTCAAAGGAAGAATACACCACAGCTCCCTCATTACCCCACAAACCACAGCTCCCGTAACACACCATACTTAGAATCATAGAATCATAGAATACTAGGACTGGAAGGGACCTCGAGAGGTCATCGAGTCCAGTCCCCTGCCCTCATGGCAGGACCAAATACTGTCTAGACCATCCCTGTTAGACATTTATCTAACCTACTCTTAAATATCTCCAGAGATGGGGATTCCACAACCTCCCTGGGCAATTAGATTTGATTATAGAGAAAACATGCATACATTCATTTAACAAAGGGCAGAGATTCAAATGATCAAAACCAGAAACAAAGAATTACATCTAAAACAATATCATAGCACACCTGCTAGGGCATAAACTTAACTAATGAGACATTATTATGTCTTAAGGGCAAAAGATCACCCCTCATATTTCTAACATATTACAGTCCGATTGGCTGCAATCTTCCGTGCAAGCAGCAAGCCCAATTTTTGAGCTGGCTCCCTGGGTTCCTTTGTGACCCTGGAAATATCAAAACAATCCTTTATTCTTAAATCAGACACCTTTCTCCTGTGCATTCCTTCCTGTGGCTTTTGTAATTGCTTGTTAATTTCTTAATCTTGTTTAGCTAGTGATTTAATATGCAAGTAGGTACCCACTGTGGAGAGTACAATACTCAGTTTGCATAAAGTCAGACAGGTAGATCAGTGTCTCCTGCCTGTCTAAAAGGAACAGGTCTCATACCCTGAGACAAATATGGCTAGAAAACACTGCAAAGGAATAAGTCTGTCCTCTCCTAGTCTACATCTATACTACGATTATTTTGGAATACTCCAAAATAGTGTATTTCAAAATAGCGTGTCTACACTACAGGGAAGCCTGGAAATTAGTCCAATTAGACAATTAGCCTGGAAATTAGGCAGGCTCCCCTAATGTGGATGTGCTACCTTGATTTAGAGTCCCAGGAAACACTGGGGAGTAATTACTTTGAATAGCCTGCGGGAGGAGCTATTTTGAAATAGCTATTTCAGAAGAGGCATTCTTCCTCGTGGAATGAGGTATACAAACACAGAAATAAGCCTTCTGTTATTTCAAAATTATTTCGAAACAACGGGCTAGCTGTGTCGGTACCTGTAGAAGAAATGATGTTCCTAAGGTCTAGGAGATAAAGCAGTTCACTAGAGCATGTCTACACAGTAGCGTTATAACGGACGTTATTCTGAAATATCGCTGCTCTGTAGATGTACCCCTAGTGAACTGCTTTAGCTTCTAGACCTTAGGAACATCATTTCTTCTATAGGTACCCAACTCCTTGAATACCATCCCATTTTTTCAGCAATGACTTCGATGACAAGTGCGTTACTAGCTCTCAGTAGAGACCACACATCTCATCTGTCAGTAATTATGAGGCATATAATTTTTTTTCAAAGTGTGTTGTTGTGGGTGACCTGAAGATTGTTTTTCTCCTCTGTCACTGATGGGAAAGCAGGAAACTTGACAATAGTTGGGCAGCAGATAGGCTGTGGCCATCATGTTTGTCGGTATTGCCTTATTCTGTTCTCCCGTCTGGCTCACCACCTGTTGTCTGTCTTAGATGACAAACTCTTCTTCGGACAAGGACTGGGTTTTTAAAAATTCTGTATTTACACAGTGTGGTCCTGGCCCATGATGGGACTTCTAAGTGCTACTGCAATGCAACTGTACTATATATTTTAGAAACTTGGTGTGTTTGTCCATCCATCCATTTGTGAGTCCATGTGTTCAAGGACTCCTCCTAAATGGTAAGAGCTAGGACCACCAAATTTGATCGACAGCTTCCTCTTATCACAACTTAAAGCAAGGTCAGGGTTTGGTTGTGCCAGGATAATGAAACGTACCTGGAATTTGATTGTTTCTCATAAAATGGAAAGGGAGGGATCTGGTAGGAGGGAAAGTTATACTATAGAATGACCACAGGGGGGCAGCAAGGGGCCAGAGATGTGAACTGGGACAGCTATAACCCAATTGGGCCAGCAGGAGGCAAGAATGGAGAAAGAGACAGCTATCTACTATAGATTTGAGAGTGCTTATCTTTCTGTGTGCATGCCTGTGCGTCTCTTTCCCCCAGCCATGGCTGCACCCGTCCCCTAGCTGTGCCAGCTGGAGCTTCAGCCAGGGTCGGGTGAGAGCCAACCTGCTGCATTGGGAGAGGGCTGGAGTTGTCCTTTCTCCCTGGAGCAGTCTGAATATTGAACTAAGGATGTTAAATATTGATTAATTTACTCATTGAGTAGTCGATGAAATTTCCATTGACTACTCGATTAGTTGATAGGCACTTCCACAGTCCTCCTTTGAAATGTACAAGAGCCACAGTGAGAGCTCTTGTGCATTTCAAAGTGGAAGCATCTACAAGGAGCCTGCGGTCAGTGGGGGACTCAGCTGACCCCGAGCTCCACATGCTTTGAAATGCTGAGTGGAGCCCAGGATCAGCTGGGGACTGATACCAGGCTATGCGCACTTTGAAATGCCATGCGGCGCCTGGGGTCAGCTGATCCCTGGTTCCATGGGAATGCCGCACAGAGCCCGGGGTCAGCTGGGGACTCCCCAGTTGACCCCAGGTTCTGCGCGGTGCTGCCGCTTTAAAGTACCCCTCTTTTCTCCCCTCTTGCTGCCTCTATCTGATAGAGGCAGCAAGGGGGAGAGCGACTAGTCTTTACATCCCTATATTGAACCCCTCACCCCCAGCCCTACCCCAGAGCAATGATTTAAATGAAGAAAAACAAAACATATTTGAGTTCAGGTCCGGAGCATCACTCCGTAAATCTTCTAGTGATAAATATTAATGTCTGGCCGAGGAGGGTCCTAAATGTGTCCGGGGTTGGTTAAAAATGGAAAATGTCTGTGAAATTTTTTCAGTGCAAATTTGACTCCAATCTAATTGTTTCCAGCATGTTGTTCATGACAGTATACCTGTATCCAGAAGTCAATTCCAGAGTACAATGGGTTAAAATATTCCAGACTTCACTGGAAAAGAGAGCTGGACTATTGTGAAGATTTTTTTAAAAACGCATTCGGGTTTGTTAATCAGATCTAGTGCTAGTCAAAATATTTTGATGAAAGAATTTGGATGGGGGGAGAAAGGGAAGCATTTTTCATCAAAAAAGTTTCAGGGTTTGTTTGGTTTTTTTAATCCACCAGAGCATTTGCATGAGCAGCTGATGAACTGCTCAGCTATATCAGGGAGTACTCTTGACATGAGGAAGGGTATGCAAATACGGGACCTTCAAAAAGGCAACACAGCATGAATATAGAGAGCTGGTGTAATTTACAGGGGTAAACCAAATGGGCGGTGGTTTGGCTGGCCTCTCGAATGTTCATATTCTGTGTCTTTAGATAGCTAGCCCTGTATCTACTATTACACAAAGAAGTAGTATTTGAGGCAGGGAGAGGAAAAGCTCTGGAAACAGGTCAGAGCCTCAAAAGTAAATAGTCATCCAACCCCCATCAAAATCCGTGTGGAGGGGGGGAGTGAGGTTCACCTGGGCACGGGTGATTTGAGGATTTAGGGGTCAGTGGTTGCTATAAAGCAGGGATAGGGAAGCTTTTTGGGGTCAGGGGATGCTGACCCACAGAATAATCAGTCAGGGGCTGCACACCGGTGAGAAGCAAAGTGAGCAGCCCCTGACTGAGAAGGAGAAAGACACCCCCCACATTCCGCTTGCTCACCAGAGCCTTGGGGCGGGGGGGGAGGGGGAGCAGCGTGACGGCATGTTGGGGAGTCCCCAACCCTGCACCCCCGTCCGCAGCCAGATGTGACGCTCAGTCAGCCAGTAGAGTAGGAGTTTTTATTGCTTCTCAGAGAGACAGCACTGCTTAGGCTCGATATTAACACAGGAACCAGGGCAGTAGGGCTAGCCTTACCATGAGGCAAACTGAGGTGCCAGACTGTGTGTGGGGGGGGGGGGGCGCCACTAGGACCCAGAGTGTAGAAAATTGTGTCTGCTGCTGGTGCATATGTGCATATGGGGGCGTCATTTGAGCTCCCCGCCTCAGGTGTCAAAATGTTGTGCGCCGGCCTTGCAGGGCAGACCACCTACTTCTCTTGGGGGAAAGGGGTTGGCAGGCCCTTGAACCTCCCTGTGCAGGCCTTAGTCTGCTCTCTTCATGCTTCCCCCAGCCAAGACTGACCCAGCTCCCAGCCACTCGTCCCTTAGCCCCCAGGCAGCCACGCCCCTTGCTTTGTTCAGATAGCCTCCCCCGAGCCCAGGTGTCAGGCTGCTGGGCCATTGCCTACGTGCATCCCCTCAAGGACCATCCCCCACTGCACACAGACACACAGAGTCTTTGCAGAGCAGCATAGGATCACAAAAGCAGATACGTCACACCCAGGCTAATCGATTTTGTGTGCTCCAGCTCTGCAGGTAGGTGGCAGTGGAGCTGGAACACCAGTGTGAGCACGTTCCCCAATGCTGAGCCTGAGGCCAGATCCAGGTAAGCCGGGGGCTGCATCCGGCCCCTGGGCATGAGGTTCCCAGCCCTAGCCCTGAGGTTCCCAGTCCCGGCCCTTGCTACAAAGGTTAAAAATTCTCAGAGGAAGGAGAGGAGCTTTTGAAAGCAGGTTGGCTCATGTGGCAGAGGGACAGATGGTCTGTTGGAGGACGTAAGAAGAGAGGAGGCTGCCTTCCTGCTGAGTCGGTATTATTTTGGGATTTGCTAACGTTTGTGCAGCCCGTCCACGGTGGCCTGAAGACAGGGCCTGAGCAGGCTCCTCGTGTGGTCTTTAACCCTTCCTGGACTGAAGAGACTGGCTTGCAGCTTGCAGGGCACTTTTGTTTACTGTTGAGACGGCCGCTCTTCCAGCTAGAGACCCCTCATTATGTTTCACTACCAGGAGCAGCCATTTATTCTGAAATGGAATGCCCTAGACGGTTGATCGCTCGAAAGGTCGTTTTGATGTCTTCCCGGGTAATTGATGCAGTAAAAGCTTTCCTAAACTTGCTAATTAAACATGATACATTATCATAATAATGGGAAATGTTAATGGAGAGGCCTGAAACTTGAAATCCGGCCTTAATTTCCTGATAATGAAAGGCCTGTTCCTGCAACACGTGGCCTGGGGACTCCCATGCCCCCCGCTACATGCAACAGACCTGGGATGCAAAGCACAGACTGTTCTGTTGATGCCCTTTGCAAGTCCTTGTCCTTGATTGTTTTCCTTGACCTCTGATGATAGGACAAGAAGCAGTGGGCTTAAGTTGCAGCAAGAGAGGTTTAGGTTGGACATTAGGAAAAACTTCCTACCAGTCAGGGTGGTTATGCACTGGAATAAATTGCTTTGGGAGGTTGTGGATTCTCCGTCACTGGAGATATTTAAGAGCAGGTTGGATAGACACCTGTCGGGGGTGATCTAGATGGTGCTTGGTCCTGCCGTGAGGGCAGGGGACTTGTTGACCTCTCAAGGTCCCTTCCAGTCCTAATAGTCTATGATGTTGGGACTGACCCTGGTAGCTGACACGTTCCAGTGGCAGAAAGGAAAGGCATTTGGTTCTTTAGTTACTCAAGATGCATTATTTATATAACTCCCAGGCAGGGATAAAAATGCAGCAAGCGACAGGAGGAGAAAGGAGGGGATGGATCAGAGAAGGCAGAAGCTGAAGAAGAAGAGAGCAGGCATGGAGTGAAGAAAGGGTGGAAGAAGAATTAAGAGGGGAAGTGAGTCTGGAATAGCCCTGGGTGGAAGCCAGATTTTCTGCTTTGAGGGAATGTAAATGCGTGTCCTCACATCTAGGATACTCATTTGTGCCTGGACCTAATATTGCAGGGGACTTTTCCTCTCATCCCCTTCCTCTGGTAGCCACGTTCTTGGCCATGCAGTGGCCAGACCCAGCCAGCATCTTATCCCAACTCCCTCTCTGGGTCTCAGCCCTCTGGCCAAGTCACAACTGTTCTCTCTCCTCCTGGGTTAACAAAAGGTCCAACTTAGAGTTCACAACCCATGTCCAAATGGATAGTCCCTGTGACTCTCTTGGCTCAACTGACACCTTCTGTTGCTGGGCCCCAGCAGAGATTCTCGTGAACCACTTCTTCCCCAGGAGAATTCTCCCGCTGCTTTCTTTCACCTGCTGTTTTCCACTGGGGATCAACCCTGATTTTTATGGGTGCTGAGGGCTCTGTGGGGGTCTCAGCCCAATACTGTTCTACCATCCAGGATCTTCCTTCCTCTACTGAGTTCCTCCTTTTACTTAAGTTATCACACAAACCCCATGCTCTATGGGTCCCTAGACTCTGACTGCTAGAAGCTGGGGACGGGTGATAGAGGATGTCACATTCCATAACTTCCTGTTTCGTTCATTCCCTCTGAAGCACTTGGCATTGGCCACTGTCGGAAGACCGGAGAAAGGTCTAGGTGAACCGTTGGTCCGATGCAATACAGCCGTTCCTGTGTTCTTAGGTGTCTAAGGAAGAGGAGGACCAGATGGGAACAAAAATGACTGTAAATTGTTCCATCTGACAGTTCTTCTCTGTGGAGATTTATCCATCTTCTTCAAATGAGCAAACGCCGTTCTGACCTTTTCTGTAAATTCAACTGATCATTACCCTTCATTTCAGCGAGGACATGAGCCTGAATTTCAAAACCAGTTTCCCATTCCAGTGTAAACACTCATAATTAATCTTTCTACTACTATCTTGGTAACACCGGGCATAATTATCCTGTAGCATACACGAGATGTAATGACTATATTTAATGTAGATGGTACTTGCCAGATAACTGCGAAGTATTTCAGTACTTACTCCTACCTTTCTCTGTGGGATATTCTTGCTGTCTTTGAACTATTACAGACCTTGGGGAACTGGGGAAACCAGTTTAAGAGAAGTTTCCTTACAGAGGAACTCTCGAAGGCCTTCTCTATACTTTCAGGAAAATCGATTCTCAGAGATCAATCTTCTGGGTTTGATTTAGTGGGTCTAGTAAGGCCCCACTCAATCAAATGCTTATGGTGCATCCTTCAATCCCAGCACTCCGTAGGGTGGAAAAAAGTAAGGGAAGTCAATGGGAGAATGTCTCCCAGAAATTCAGTTTAAGGTACGTCAACTCTAGCTACGAAATTCTCATAGCCGGAGTTCATAGACTCATAGAGCTGGAAGAGACCTCAGGAGGTCATCAAGTCCAGCCCCCTGCCCAAGGCAGGACCAATCCCAACTAAATCAACCCAGCCAGGGCTTTGTCAAGCCAAGACTTAAAAACCTCTAGGGATGGAGATTCCACCCCCTCCCTAGGGAACCCATCCCAGTGCTTCCCCATAGAATTGACTGGGCCTTAGGCTATGTGTGCACTAAAGGGCTTAGAGTGGCACAGCTGTACCAATGTAGCTGCAGAACTGTTAGCGCTCCCATGTAACTGCCGTGTGCCAACAGGAGAGAGCTCTCCTGTAGACATAATTAACCCATCCTCAACAAGGAGCGGTAGCAATGTCAGCAGCAGAAACTTTTCCCTGGACGTAGTGCTGTGCACACTTGCACTTGTGCTGGAGTAGTTTGTCACTCAGTGGGGTGGAATATTCACACCCCAGGCGATGTAAGTTTTGCCCACATAAATGGAAAGGTAGACATCGCCTAAGGCTCTGATCCAGCAAAACGTGTCTGGTGGTTTAAGTGTAACAAAGGAAGCGCATAGTCCCTGTGTTTGCCCTCTGCACTACAGTCAATTTTACCCATTGTAGATTATTAGCAATAGAATTTAGAGATCCTGAGCATCTCTCTGTATGTATGTGCACACATGTTGGGTGTTCGTTCATCCGGGGATGCTACCATTCTCACCACAGCGGGCTGGACTCGAGGCCTTCTTGAGGTTACTTCCACCCCCGATTGCTTCTCGGACGCCTGGGGTTTGTTTGAAAGACACGGCTGCAGCTCTTGTGGAGAAACTCTCCAGCGTCGTCTTTTGATCAGCGCAGCTCTAGCGCGCGGGCAAAAAAAAACAACCGCGATCAGCCAACCCCGTGCAGCGATTTGTCAAGCTGTTTGCACGACTCCAAGAAGACACATGGCGAAGCATTGTGGTAAGTTTCAATTAAGGAGCACGAAAGTCTGTTTAACAAATGCTTAGAGGCTTATTAGCCGAGACATAATTAAGATCAATGTTAACTGGGGACCACAGGAAACGGATCGGAATGTGAATCAAAGCTTGCTAGAGGGTTTCCACCATTTAAATAATGGGAGACTAAACTCTCTGAAACAGCTGTTGCTGGATCCAGTACTGTATCCAATGTGCTGTGCTGGGAAGCGACTTTTTTTTTTTTCATCAAAAGGTGAAAATTAAAAGGGGCAATAAAAGTTTTCTCTGTTTCATTACAGCAGATGGCAGCTCTGTCTCGTCTAGTACACTCAGTTTAACCTCTGCAAATGCTCCAGGCCTTTGGAGTGTACTTCAAAGAAAGCCTACAGTTTGGCTCTTGGCAGGTTGGTGAAGAAGGTCTAGAATTCCTCCCCACATGGGTCTTTGTGCCTGATGCTCTCTTTCAATGGCACGGACTTACAGCTTGTGTCTTGTAGAAAACTAGGAGATTGACCTGGTGTTGTGTGGGTCCTTAACTCTATTACGGGGGGGTTGTGGGTTTTTTTGTTTTTTTTTAATAAAAGGGAATTATACATGCTTGATTGAAATGCTTGTGTTTTTCAAAGAAGCCAGTCTCAGAGGGTCACCGTGTTAGTCTGCATCTGTGAAGCCAACGAGGAGTCCTGTGCCATTTGAGAGACTAAGGCCAGGTCTACTCTTCAGAGAAGATCGAAGCTGCCGCAGTCGATCTTCCGGGTCTGGAATTAGCGAGTTTAGTGAAGACATGCTAATGCGAACTGCGGGCGCTCCCCTTACTCCTCATAGAAGCAGGACTACCCGCATCAATGGAAGTTAAAGGGAGAGTGTGCTCCCGTCGACTTCACGCTGCGTGGATGGCACCAAAATTAAAGTTAAGATACTTTGACTTAAATTACGCAATTAACGTACCGAGAGTTGTGTATCTTAATTTGAACTAATCCCCTAGTGTAGACCAGGCCTAGCGGATGTATTAGGGCATAAACTTTCGTGGGTAAAACCCACTTCATCAGAAGAAGTAGAATGGCATTTACAGAAGTTACCTGCACAATTTTTCTTAACCCTTGTGGCAGATCTGTCCTGGGCGCGAGCATGGGGTCGCCCTGTCGGCGCGCCCCC
>JANRFK010001605.1:5170864-5190057 GCA_030068395.1 Apalone spinifera | reverse complement strand
TTTTTGCGCAAAAGTGGCTGATTTTCTGCAAAAACTGGCCAGTCTAGACACAGCTAAACAATTTGATTGTTTAGAAAATGCTCCTAAGAATCCAGAAAGCACAAGCAAAAATGTTTTTGTTTTTTCATGCGACGGGCAAGATATCTCTGACAATCTTCTCCCCCACAATGTGCTTTGACAGAAAGACTAAAGGACTGTCTTTAAAATATGTCTGAAGGAACAAAGCACATACGGGAGGTTATCTAGACACTACAATACACTATGGCCTAGTTTTCTGTCTCAGACTGAGGACTGGAATGTTGTAATAAAAATTATGGATGTGCACTATGCATGTTCCTCAATCTAAAACCCAAGGTTTCCCTTTCCTCTAGGATAAAAGCTGGTGGTTTTATTAGAGCGGGCACAACATTCATGTTTATAAAGCATGTTCGCATCAGGCATCACTTGCTTTTCTTTCCAGTGTGTTACTGCGGAAAGATAAGCAGATTATGCGTAAGCACCTGGTGCCATTGTGACAGTGATATCTCCTGGTACACCACTTCGATCTGTGTGCGCAAAGCCCGTATGAGGCTGGGTTTTTGTTTACTGCACCTCCTTAGTGCCCCACGCTGCTCAAAGTGGCTGATCTGTTGGACATTGGCTTCTCACGAAAAGGGAAAAAATACCAGATTGGCTGACATTTGAAGCCAGCATTTCCCAGCTGTTGTTGCTCAATGGAATGAGGCTTCTTCCATTCCTCCCCCGCTGCTGGCCCTTGTGAATGTTTTTGGCCACTCTCATGAGGAAACGATTGGGGGGGGAGGGGAGGTTGCCTGTAATATGTGTGTGTGTGCATGTGTGTCTGTCACTCACTCGGATACACTCACTCTTCCATCCATTTTATCTTTTTTAGTCACACATCCCCAGCTGTCATGGCTCAGATCCTGAAAGGGACAGAGGCACTTAATGTCGAGGGAGGTTTAGGTTGGACGTTAGGAAAATTTCCTAACTGTCAAGGTTACTGGAATAAGTTGCCTAGGGAGATTGTGGAATCTCCATCACTGGAGATATTTAAGAACAGGTTAGACAGACACCTGTCAGGGATGATCTGAAAGTAGGGAGGTAGTGCGGGTTCTTCAGTGGCCTAGGAGATATGACATTTTCCTGGGGCGTGCAGGGTGGTGGATTCAAGTCCTGCCAATCCTGAGATCTAGATGATGCTTGGTCCTTCCAGGTGGACAGGACTTGATGGTCTCTCAAGGTTCCTCCCAGTTCTAGTGTTCTATGACTCTATGTGCGTTTTGAAGCTTAAATTCAATAGCAAAAATTCCTAGTGGTTTCTTTCCTTTTTTTTTTAAAGCAACGCTCCTTAAGTGCCCTGCAAAGACCAGGCTTCCACTTCAAAATGTGTCTACATTTGATTGAGGCCAGTAGCAAACACTCCTGAACTCTGCGGAGTTGGGTTTTAAATCCAGATCTGATTTGGAATTGTACGACGGGCCCCTTTCTGCTCTGTAATAAGCCAACTCAAGTGTCCCAATCCTTCCCCTGCCTCCCTTTCCCAAGGCCAAATTTGGAACTGTGTGACATCTGGATCCAGTTTGGGATTTGAAAATTGTAAAATGGCCCCACCTCTAATTCAAACAGGCCTGTGTATCAGACGTGCTTCCGCTTTGTAATGACTGCAGCCCTTATAAAAGCTCCTGTCCAGTTGTAAGTATTATCCTAAGCTGTAGAAGGGCAGATGTAACACTTTAAATCTGTTTCTTAAATTGTGGTCCACGGCACAGTCGGGGGTGTGCTGCGGAGAACAGAGTTCAAAATGGCCGCCCTTAAACGGACAGGCTTTTTTTTTCTCAGCAAAAAATCCTTGGTGTTCCGCATAAAACAAATTATTGTTTGGTGTTCCTCGGTCTTAAAAAGTTTAAGAAACACTGCTTTAAGTGGTTGCTTTCCAAATTGTGCAGCATAATCCCATAGACAGCCAGTATTGCCACCCCCAGGGAAGCTGACAGCCTTGCCAGTCCCCTTGGCAAGGTGGAGGGAGGGGTGTTGATCCGTGCTCCTGACAAAAATGGGGCCTTGAGTAGAAGGGGCAGGGTGGGGAATAGCCAGCCCTCAGCACTGCCCAGAGTGAGTCATACCCCCTCAGGCCCCCAGCCAGCCCTTAGTGCTATGTGGAGCCTGTCACAGTGGGTTCTGCAGTGATTCAAAGGGTCTGGGGGCAGCTATCACCTTTGCCTCCCTTTTGAATCACTGGGCCCCTGGACAACTGTCTCTTTCCTCCCCACAACCCCCCACGCCCTCCCCAGCTGCAGTGAGCAGTCCTGGCCATCCCCAAGCAAATCAAAATCATGACCCCAGGACTTCAAACATCATGAGAGTGGCTTAAAAATCAGGGTATTTTTAAAAAAAAACCACACTGAATGTTGAGGTTCAATTGATTTGCCTTCTGGTTCCTTGCCCTTAAGGATTGGAAAGCTTCCCATTTCCAAGCTTTTCTCCACACGCATGGGAGCTAGAGCCCTGCCTTTCCTTTGAAATGCAGGCTGGGATTCTCTGGTTGCAGCAGCTGGAGTGGCAGGAAAAACTTGGCAAGATAAAAATCACAAGAGTTGCCCACACCATGAGGTAGCCACTCCACATCCTTTGGCGGCAGCTTCGATTCCCTGGTCTGCTAGGTCCTGCAGGTTGTCTTGGCCTCCAAAGCTGCAAGCTCCCGAGGGCAGGGGACTTTGGCTTCTCTGTGTTTTGTAGCACACTATGCCCATCGGTGGGGCTCGGTACATTACACCTACTAGTGCTTTTCACCACACACGGTACCAAGGAGTTGAGTCATCAGACCTGCCAACAACGGGGCCAATGGAGGCAATTGTCAGGGGTCTGACCATTTAGAAGGACTTGGAGGCCCTGGTCGCTGCCACACGAGCTCTTGATTGAAAGACGCTTTGGACAGGCCCCATGCAGGTTCCTGAGCGGGGTTACTCAAAAGCGTCTGTCAGTCAAGATACACTGATGTGCCTTTCCTTGGAGCAGGCAGGCTGGGTCCAGGGAAAGGAGGGGAGGGGGACAGAGTGTGGGGCTTCTCTGGAAGGGGGGAGGCTTGTGACCACGGCCAAGGGAGGGAAACAGGGGGCCCGTTGACTTCTGCCTGGGACTCCAAATTCCTGTCAGTAGGCCTCAGGCATGGACAGGCCTACTGGTGTACCCAAGGTCACCCCGTAGGCCATGGCAGAGGTGGGAACAATGTCCTGCCTTGTTATTATGACCATTGTAGTCTTTGGCTTCACAGAGGCACGTCACTGATCACCAGAGGTCCCCAAATGTACCAGTCGTGTGCACCCAACGCTGTTTCTTTCCTTCCCTCCCCCGCTCTTACTCTGTAGTCACCGGCTTTCCATGCCATACTGAATCACATCCATAGCTGTGTGCATTGGCACAGCATTTTATAGACACAAAGCCTCCTGTCCACCTTGGGTGAGGAAATGAAGGACAGCTGCCACACATGTAGAACGTATGTGAGTTTTCTGGGTAGGATACCAGCAAGGAACATCCCACGGGTGGCAGCAGATGGAAACGGTGGAACGGGAATAAATAGTGTTCACACATTGTCGTGAAGGGAGGGTTGCTATGTGCCTGCTGTGACCTGACAATGCAGGGAATGTATAGACGTTGTATGACTAGTAGACAAAGGGTCGGGTTGTGGCATCAAGCTACTGCCTAAGAGCCATGAGGAAGGTTTACACCAGGGGCGGCCAGCTCAGTAAACGAAGAGAGCCAAAACAGCAGTGGAAAAAATGCGAAGAGCCGCACCAGAATTGTTGAGCCAAAAACAACAAAAAAAAACCCAACAAAAAAAGGACGCTGCCCCTTTAAAACCCATGGGTTAGGCTGTTTGGCCACATCAGGTTCCTGCCAGCTGCTGACATCTTGCCGACACCATTTTGCCACACCAGACGGCTCCCCTGCACCTGGTGAGCACAGAGAGCCGGAGGCCATTTGTAGGGGTGCATGGAGCGGATTTGCGAGCCACGGCGGAGGCTTCGCAAGCCACACTTTCAGGGATGGAGAGCTGCATGCGGCTTGCAAGCCATGGGTTGGCCACCCCTGGTTTACACAATGGTAGCAGCTGCCACAGGCATTGGGGGGGTGTCTAAGCTACAGGGTTTTTTTCAAAAAAAGTGGCCTTTTTTTGAAAAAACTTTCCTGCACCTAGACTGCTGCCGCGTTCTTTTGAAAGTAAATCAAAAGAATGTGGCAGTTTTTTCGACCGCGGAAACCCTCGTTTTACGAGGAAGAACGCCTTTTTTCACAAGTGCGCTTTCAAAAAAAGGCGCTATGTAATGCAAACTGTGCTTTTTCGAAAGAGAGTCTCCAGACTGCCTGGGTGCTCTCTTTCGAAAAAGCGGCTTGCTTCTTCGAAAGTACTGGTTGTCGTCTAGATGCTCTTTTTCGAAAGAGGCTTGTTTGAAAGTATCTTTCGAAAAAGCCTCTTTGGAAAGAGGCTTGCAGTCTAGACGTAGCCTGGGTCTGCTGCCCCTGGGATGGGGAGAAACGTATTCTGCTTGTTTCACTGTTTCACACAAAACAGTGATAGTCACACCTCTTCCACAACTGCTGGGTGTGAGCCACATCCACCCTGACTGAATTGGCCTTCTTAGCACTGGTCCTCCACTCGATAAGGTGACTCCCTTCTTCCCAGGAAGGAAGATGATTCTGCCTGCCTCTCCACTCCAGGCATCTGACGAAGTGGGGCTTTGCCCACGAAAGCTGGTGCCCAAACAAATCTGTTCATCTCTACGGTGCCACAGGCCTCCTCATTGCTCTGGAGGATGCAGACTAACCACAGTGACCCCTGTGGTACTGCTCCACACAGAAGGCCAGGCCATGGCTTCAACCGCAGCCCACTCCTCCTGCTCCCAGAGCACTGCCCCAAAAGTCCCTCAGTCACTGTGCCTGGGGAGCGCAAGGCTCTGCCTGGCTTCTGTCTGAGGTCGAAGAAGTGGAAGGGAGGAGAGGCTCCTTAAATGTTCCTGCCCCGGCACGCACAGCCATGCAGGGTTAGGCACAATCGAGTGCACCATACGCAGAGCCGGATGACCCCATCACCGAACTCTAGGCAAACACCCTCTTCTGCACCTCATCACGAGGCACAGGAAAAATAGCCACTGGTTGTCACCTTCTCACCCTTCCCCACCAGCCACCTTCCCCAGGAACCCCTACATGCACCTCATCCCCGTCGCCTCAGCCTCCTGCTATCTCATCCCAGGTGCCCTGGCCTGCCCCACTCCATCCTCACTCCTTAGTCTTCCCTGCTGGTGAGCCTTGGCTCCATGCTGCCCATTTTCTTGGAGACTTGGTCCATTCATCCCACTTCTCAGTCCTCCCCACTGAGAGGAACAGGAGTCTCTGCCATTACATCTGCAGATTGAAGTGCCTGTGTGCCAGAAAAGACCCAAGTGCCACCCTAAGAATGCTCCCAGTGACCTAGTGACCCACATGCCAATTACTGCATGCCAGGCAGCCAAAAAGATAACAACCAGCTGGCAACCTGAGGAGGCAGGCCCAGTCTGAGGAGCACCGTGACCACGTGTGCAAGGTCGTGTCATTCTTCACTCTGCGTACGTCTAGATTACCAGCTTGTGTCGACAGAGGCTTTGTCGACAGATACTGTCGACAAAGCCTCTGTTGACAAAGAGCATCTAGACTACAGCCAGTACTGTCGACAAAGCAAGCCGCTTTTTCGACAGAGAGCCTAGACGCTCTCTTTTGAAAAATCAGCGTGGATACAATAGCACCTTTTGTCGACACAACTCTATCGACAAAAGGCGTTTTCCTCGTAGAATGAGGTTTACCGCCATCGACAAAACTGCCGCGTTCTGTCGACTAACTGTCGACAGAACTCAGCGGTAGTATAGACTCAGATATAGTTTTGTCGCCAAAAGTCCACTTTTGTCGACAAAACCCTGTAGACTAGACACATCTGATTTGACCCAGACATGCCTCCATTATGATGGAAGCAAAGCTGGGCCTAATTTGAGTGGACAGGATCACAGAACACCTCAGGTTTTTCCCCCCGGTGGTTGGGAACTGCTCTGCTCTCTGGCCCATGATTTGGGGGGGTGGGGCACAAATTTGAGACTTGGGCACATGTCTTGTTGGCCAGTGCCTTAATTCAGCTATGATTGTTTGTAGAAAATGATGTCCCTGCTTACATGCTACAATTCACACTAGTGCCTAATTCAACGGGTACATGGCCATTAATGGGAGCTGTTGCTTTCCATCCTGTTTCCACGACACTGATTATCCCTCTCCTCAAACCTGCCAGCACGTTTGGCATTTGCTGGTAGCCCCAGTCAAGAGGCCAAGGACTGGAAGGGCCTGGAAGGTAAACTGTTTCCTCATGCCTCGAAAGCTCCAGACTGGTGGTGCCGTGGAGGGAGGACAATGCTAAGGCATTTCTGCTCTGCCCATCTAAAGCAAAATCAAAGGTTTCATTCTCCAAAGCTGACATCTGTCAGGGTTATAAAATTCCCTGGAAAATATCTATCAATACCTCCACGGAAGGGCATGGATGTTGTGGTTAGAACAGCTTGCTCCTTAGGAGGGAGGACCTACCCAGCTGAGATATACATGAATACTGGGATGCCATGCACACACACAAACATCAGGGCTGCTGGGAGGTGAAGGACTGAAATCAGAACTCTCAGCACCAAAACCAGAGACCTGTATGACTTGAGCTAAGGGAGACCGAGCTCCTGCACGCGTCACCCATTGGTGTAAGCGGTAAAACTACCAAGCCCAGCCACTGGAGGGAGACATACCGCCACGTTGTATCACTACCAAGTACAGAGGGAGACATAATGAGCCACACACCGCGTATTACCACACGCTAGTTCTGCTCATGAGAGGTCCACAAGAATTCAAATCTGTCTGAGAGAACCTTTGGAACCGAACTGTGGCCTATGTACATTTATGCATGCCACTATACTCACTGCGCACCACCAACAGAGACAAAAAAACCTAGCTTTGGGTGCTCTGCTAATCAGCTGAGCAGGATTGGAAACTCTCCTGAGCGGCCACACAAGCACCCAGCTTACAGGCTCCCAACCATTAAAGCAAAGGCAACATCTCTAATTCTGCACCCAGCCAAGACCTACTGTGTGGCAGAATTTTGCCCATTGTCTGTGGAGTTCTGGTATTTTCATGGGGCACTGCTGTCGGGATGGAGAGGAGCAGCGTTACTCTCGATGTTGTACTCACCGAGTGGTGTCCTGAGGAGATTTAATGGCTTGTTACAGTGCTGCAAGAGCCTTTCTGGAAGACCCCAAGGTAATATACTGATAATATTTTTGTGAAACAAACAAACACAAAAAGCCATGTGCTTGCTAGGGTGGTAGATGATACAGTCCACAGGACAGGCAAGGGCAGGCGGCCTGTTGTCTGTATGCTCAGGGCAAGTGCCGGGATCGCCCAGTGTTTTCTGAGCTTCGTTAGCAATTAATATTTGGGTTTTATTTACCCTGGGAGTCTAGACTGTGTGTCACACTGTTTGATATGAAGCACATCAAGGTGAGGACCTCGCAGCTGGACCCACAATCCACTCACACCACCTTGGACATAATGTCAGATGTCAACCAAACAGGCTCATGATTAATTTTATGTGGCCCAGCACCTCTACTGGCATAGCGCCATTGTCAAATTACAGGGGCAGACCACGCCCAACTTGCAGCATTGCCTAGCAGTTACAGCACCAGACAGGGCTGCAGGAGACCCTGGTTCTGTGTCCAGCTCTGCCAATGAGTGCCTCGGTTTCCCCATCTGTAAAATACGGATTATGACACCAACCTACTTGGTGATGTCCAAACGCTTCCATTGGCTTCCCTTACTTCTCGTGAGTAAGAGAGGAGGATGGGGGCACCCTCTGAGTCCGAATTGGTGGGTCTTCACTAGACTCACTAAATCAAACCCTGGCAGGTCGACTGCAGCAGTCATAGTGTAGACATGGCCTAAGAGATGAGGGTTCCAAAGTCATCGACTGTGAAAACAATCACTAGATGCTTGTTCAGCCGATGTAAATCCAGATTGCTCAACGGGATAACGCCTCTTTATGCCAGCAGGGCATAAAGACCATTTCCTTCTTTCTTCTCATGTGCTCTCTTAGCTTTGTACAGAAACACATTGTTTTGCACGCAGACTTAGTTTCCCTTTCCCCCCCTCCTCCACCAGTGGGCTTAAAACCCTACAATAACAACCTGATGTTTACATTTTAGTAAGGAAACATTTACAACCCAAGCTATTTTGCAAAACCACAGGCACAAAGTCAAGGTGTGGGCGTGTCAAGCTATTCAAGAACCTCTGAATGTACCCTCTTACTCTACAATGATTCTTCTATTTTTTTCAATCTAAATAGGACCAATTTATCACCATGCCCTGTTTACAGCTGTTGGAATGGACTCTCATTGCTTGCTCAAACATCATGCCGACGTTCATTTGGTGTATTAGGGCTCAGCGAAACTTCCCAAGATGAGTTGTAAAAGGCCCGTGTATGGTAGGGAGCAATCCGTGTATGGTAGGGAGCAATCTGGTAACGTTGAACCGCTGGTATAGGCCAGTTGGAATAGATCCTTTCTAGCTCTTACTTCTGCTCTTCCATGCCCTTTCATTTCATCCTACAAACGTACTTCTGCAAAGACTGCGGATATTTGGACTCGGTGAATGGCAGTACTGCCTGCAAGCAATCTCTAGGCAGAATAAGTTGCTTGCTTGTATCATTTAAAAAAAGTGAAGGCACTAGTCTGGAAAGAGGGAAACCGCATACCAGCATTCTGTCTCAATTTTGGACGAGAAGCAAGTTGGCCCCTTTGATAAAGCTCTGGACTGGGACTCAAGAGATTTTTGGTGTCCTTCCTGGATCTGCACCGACGTCCCTTTTCCTAGCTGTCCTGTCTACGTAAACTGTTAGGCTATGTCTAGCCTGCAGAGCTTTTCCGGGATACCTCTGCTGTGTCCAAGGAACGCGTCCGCTTTTCCAAAAAAAAGTCGGAAAAGCAGATGCATTTTTTCAGCATCGTTGTAAATCTTGTTTTATGAGGAAGAAGGGACGTTTCAAAAGAGGAGGGGTTTTTTTCCAAAATTTGGTCCGGCGTAAACAGGCCAAATGTCTGAAAAGCCTTTTTCGGAAGTAAATTGGAAAAAGATATGCAATTTGCGTACCGCAAATTGCATTTCTTTTTCCTATTTATCGTTGTACTCTAGACATAGCCTATTTGTTCTTTGTTGGTGTGAGTACAGTGCCTTTCACAAAGGGCCCTAATTCTGGCTGAAGCACATAGGCCCTGCTGTAATAAAATTTATAGATTCAGCTATTGTTATTATTAATGTTAAGCAAAGCATCAAGGATTTGTATCGGTTTCCGCATGCAGTGTCGCAAGGAAAGATACACGCGTACTAGCTAAGATGGAATTCAACGTGTTTTAATTTCTGAAAATAACAATTGAAATTCAGCTCCATACGGACATTCAGAACTGATAAATAGACACACAACAGGCTTTGGGTTTTTTTTAGGACTTCACAATCACTGCCATTTACATAGTGATGGCGTTACATTTCAGAAGCAGTTTGGTTTTAAATGCTATATGTAGAATGAATGAATTTTCCATTTCAGTCGTTTATTTCTTTTTCAGGGTGTTTTTATGTCTGAGAGGGGGCGTTCCATTGATTTGCGAAACTTTGGGGTGCTACGTTCGGAGTCTTTTTCTATGACCAGCAAAACAATGCAAACGGCTAAGCGGCATTTCAAAACCGTGGCAGACACATGCGTCCAAGATCAGTATATTTGTGCTGGGAGCTCTCTGACTTTTGAAAACGGCCACTTTAGGGCTTTTTAAAAAAAAAATGTAAAACATTAACTTAACAAACTTTCGAGCACAGGTGACTCGTGGTAGCAGGTGAGGGGGCACTGCCTTCCTGTGTCCTCCCCCCCCAAAAAATGTCAATTGTTAAATAGGGTGCCTCCTCATGCCCCCTCCCTGCTTCCCTGCAACCTCATCAGGCACCTACACTTTCCAGAATACTTTGGGACATATTAACCAATATCGCCTCTGCCTTGTTGCTGATCCAGCAATGCAAAGCAAACGGGCTGGTTAAAACAGGCTCGCAGCTGGCTGGCATCACCCGAATGGCACAGGGCAGCCAGAATGCACCAGTGAATCTCTCTCCAGCACATAGAAAGTGAAAGTGATCACACATCTGATTGCCTTAGCTAGAGCGCCATAAACGTTTCACGGAATCCAGTATACTCCATAATTGTTTCATGGTGGGGGGGATCTATGTACATTTGTTTGAGCTTGTGAGTTACCGCATTTGTTTCATCTCTTGTTTTCATCCTCCCCTCCCTCCCCCCCCCATGACCCCCATTTTTCAGCTCATCAGTTTATTTACAAGTTTTCAAGCCAGGATTTTACACCTTACTTGTTTGCATATGTCCATTGAATTCTGTGTTTCTCTGGGTTAGCATTGCTTCCTGCAAGCGGCTACTGTTCTCCTGCCTGTGCTTGGTTGGATCTCCATCTTCCACGCCGTTCCCCTTCCGGAGGCATAAGACTTTCTGAAAACTCTGCTTGAAGTTGTCCGACAGAAATCCATAAAGGATGGGGTTGGCACAGCTGTTTGCATAGGATAGAACCACCACAAAGAAGTACACCCCAAGTAACCCTGGCTCTTCCGGCAAGGTGGATATCAAATTCACAATGTTCAGTATGTAAAACGGGAGCCAGCACAGCACAAAGACGACCACAATGATGACCACCATCCTGGTGACTTTCCTCTCGGACCTCCTGCGCCTTGTAGACCCAACCCGGAGCCCAGAAGACTTGACCTTAATCACGATCAGCAAGTAGCAGAGGCAGATCACCAGCAGAGGCCCAAAAAATCCTAAGACCGACGTGTAAATGATGAATGCCGCTGACCATATATTGACAGGCTCCGGCCAGTTCATGTTGCAGGTATGCAGGTGTTCCTGGACATCTGAAAATATAATGACTGGAAGAACCACCAAGAACGAGAAAGTCCAGACTGTCGTACTGATCAGTTTAGCCACCCGGGGACGCCGCCATCTGGTGGACTTGATGGGATGAACCACGGCAAGGTAGCGATCCATGCTCATGACAGTCAAGCAAAAAATACTGGTGAATTGATTAATGCCATCGACAGTCATAACAAGCCGACACCAAAAGGAGCCAAAGGGCCAATAAGAGATGGCATTCTGAGTAGCTAGGAATGGCAAGCCAAGCATGAAGAGCACATCTGCTACCGCCAAATTCAAGATGTAAATGTTGGTGACTGTTTTCATCTTGGCATACCGCAAAACCACATAGATGACGAGGGTGTTCCCGCTGAGTCCTATGGCGCATACAAGGAGGTATATGATGGGGATGAGAACTGTGTGGACATCTTTGGTCATAGGCAGGGTGGGCAGAGTCTCATTCTCCGTCACATTGATCAGCGAGGAGGAATTGACGTCTTGGGCACTGACTTCCATTCCGAATGTCTTGGGGTAATACAAAGGATCCATTTCCCCTTTCCCAGTCCTTTTAAAGCTGAGCTAGATTAAACTTCAAGCATCTTGTTCCTGACATTAAAAAAAAAAAAAAGGAAAGAAGAAAGAGAAGAACGAATTAAAGGATTTTTATTTTGTTATACACCCTGCAATTGATGGGTTGCATTCAGAACTGGGTTTTACATTAAACATCTGTTGCCGGCATGGCACAGTGTACCATAAACATAATTACAAGTGTAATCAACAATCGGCTTTTGTATCAAGCAGGTGTTGCGTGGCTATCCAGCATGCCCAATAAATAATAATATAAGAATCACCACACTGGAACAGACCAATAACTCATCATAATAGGGGCAACTAAATCTACGTTTCATTCTCGGGAGCTGTTTGTAGAGGAACGCACCACAAAGGCAAAGAGGAAAGATTCAAATACAGATGGAGATTTTGAAGGCTCCAACATTCAGGGCTTTTGGATCCATAGTTCTAAGTCAAGCAAAAATGAGTTGTATATATTGGATTCAGAACATCATGCTGGCAGGTAGGTAGTGTGCGCAATCTATTCCCAAGAAAACACAAAATGCTCATTCCCACGTATTCTCCCATGCTACCTCAGAAGACAATGTGGCAATTGAATGATTCCACAACTCATTCCTAGTATGCCTCACCTCTTTCCAGGGGCCCAAACAGGTAAAATTCCCTGCTTTCCAGTGCGGAAACCCCACCTGATCTCCACCTGAAAGAAATTAGCCATTAATTTAGGGCCAGATTTTTCAAGGGGCGCTTAACATCCAAAGCATCACAGTAGAACCTGTTAGGCTGAGGTATTTTTTGAAAGGCTGGCCTCGGCTGTAGCTGCTGAATGCTTTAAAATCGACCTCAGTCTCGTTTACTAGAATGGCTAAGCGGTCTTCCACTGTGAGCAGCAACAGGTATGAACCCAAGTTCCAAATCTTAGTGTCGGAGGGGAGAAGGGTGTTTTTAAAATTCACACCAAGTCTCATGTTTGCATCGGTGCCTCTCTCTACCACCCTATTTCCCAGATCTGCCTGCTCACACTGAAGTAAACTGAGCTGATAGATTCAGGTACCACTTACTGCCTGGTTGAACTTGTTGAAAAGCCCACAGGAAACATCAACAGCTGTGTAGGTGTGGAAAAATAAAACCATCTATTACAGCAAACAAAGCCCTCATATAAATTCACTGATATCTCTAGCGGGAAGCCCTACAATGTGGAACATTTAAGAATACACATGGCACTCACCAATGCAAAGAAAACTGCTGTAGAAAGGAACAGATCAGCTCATTTCCAGCTCCTCATGCTAAGCCCATTATCTTTTCCCCCTGCATGCCCTCTCTGCAGGACTCCAAACCATGAACTGAGCTTGGTATCAAGGAAAGACCTTTTGGGAACTCTGACTCTGATGAGTGTCCTGACAGTCGGTAATAATAATTCCTAGCTCTTACAGAACATTTCTTATCAGAGGATCTCAAAGCACTTTACAAAGGTGGCCAGCATCATTATCAAACTTTTTACAGAGGGGGAAAAACAAAGCCCAGAGGTGAAGCAACTTGGCCCAGCCATTTGAGCAGGAGTTAAGGTTTGTTAATCAAGTTGAGTAAGGGTGGGGGAAGTATTCCAAGCTTCTGCCTCCACTGTGCTTGCCTCACACTCGTATTATTTATTACTCTCTCTCTTGCATGAGCACTCTGTCCGGGTAAATATTGAGAAAGCCCCACTACAAGTGTAATGAGGAGTGAAACACCCAGTATAGAAGAGTTTACAGCCGGTCCCCGACTTACAAATGCATCGGCGTACGACCAACCACATTTACGACCAGCCTCCCATTAAGCGTGGCCTCGACTTACGAATGGCAATCCACGCTTACGAACAGCGCTGTCCCATTGAAATGAATGGGGTCTGACTTACGAACACATTGAGTTATGACCAAGTGCTTGGAACGTAACTCGTTCATAAGTCGGGGACTGGCTGTACGCTATTAACTCTGGGATCCCTCACCAGGTCACTTCACTCTCTTTCATCTACTCCCTTCACCGTGGGCCATCGTGTGGGTTCCTCCAGCTCTCAGGAGGAGTAGGAAATAGTTTGTTCTGATGCTGAAGTTTGCAGGTTGGGAGTCAACAGCTGGAGAATAAGATCTGCTTTGTCATTTGCAATGGGGGAAGACGGGCCAGCAAAGACAAAAATGCACAAGGATTAGGACAGAAAACCTAAGGAGGTGGTGGCTGGAGAGTACAAAAGTCCATGCAGGTAACTAGCGTCTTCATCTCCAGTCAACACTGGCTGCCCTTTCTGGAAGACATGTGTTAGCTAAACACAAGTTCCTGGGCCCCATACAGGAGCAAATGAGTGAAATTTAAGGGCCTGAGATTTATAGATGATCCAACTAAATACTCTAATGATCCCCTTTGCTATGAAACACTAGGCAACAATTGCAAATATGAGGGAAAAGAAATCGGGGATGAATTTGCAGAGGCTCTAACTGATGAATGGATGAACACAACCTTGTGTTTCAGACACAGCAGGGATGGTCTTGATAGAAAAGTCTCATTAGATACAGTATGTAAATAGCTTCTGAGATCAGATAGCTCACAAGCTAAAGAGTAGAGGACTAAATTAATATTTAGAATCAGAATCACAGAACACTAGAACTGGAAGGGACCTTGAGAGGTCATCAGGTCCAGTCCCCTGCCCTCACGGCAGAGCCAAGCACTGTCTAGATCATCCCTGATAGATGTCTCTAACGTGCTCTTAAATATCTCCAGTAATAGAGATTCCACAATACCCCTAGGCAATTTATTCCCGTGTTTAATCACCTTGACAGGAAGTTTTCCTAAGGTCCAACCTAAACCTGCAATTTAAGCCCTTTGCTTCTTGTCCTATCCTCAGAAGTCAGGAGGAACAATTTTTCTCCCTCCTCTTTTTAATACCCTTTTAGGTACTTGAAAACCACTATCATGTCCCCTCTCAGTCTTCTCCTTTCCAAACTAAACAAACCCAGTTATTTCAGTCTTTCCTCCCAGGTCATGTTTTCTAGACTTTTAATCATTTCTTTTTGCTCTTCTCTGGACTTTCTCCAGTTCCTCCACAGCTTTCTTGAAATGTGGTGCCCAGAACTGGACACAATACTCCAACTGAGGCCTAATCCGCGCAGAGCAGAGTGTAAGAATGACTTCTTGTGTCTTGCTCACAACTCTCCTGTTAATGCAGCCCAGATTCATGTTTGCTTGTTTTGCAACAGTGTCTGACTGATATTTAGCTTGTGGTCCTCTACAACCCCTACACCCCTTTCTGCCGTACTCCTTCCTAGACAGTCGTTTCCCATTTCTGTATGTGTGAAACGGATTGTTCCTTCCTAAGTGGAGCACTTTGCATTGTCCTTATTAAACTTCATCCTATTTCCCTCAGACCTTATTCTCCCTTTCTTAGCTGAGACACTATCAAATACATTATCATCACCCACTTTCTGCAGAAAGTGGGGTGGGGGCTTCTGTGATTGGTCTGACTGTGTCCCAGCCTGGTTGGGAAAGGAAGTTTTGTGGTTGGAAGGGACAGCTCTCCGTTGAGAGGCAAGAGTCTAATGACTTTTTTCTTTAGAGATTCTGCAACAGATTTTTTTTTCTTTTAAAGCAGGAGCATTCGCCCCGGTGCTCTGATTAAATTCCCTCTGATGCATTTTGTATTTTCGGTTCCATGGAAACCACGGAGCTGTTGCTTACATGATAAAATGCTTCTGCTAACCTCATCATGTTGCAATTTTTATCGCAAAGTCTTTCGCAAATTTCCATCAATCAGTGACACCCGGAGTGCTGGCTGAATTCACAAGGATCTGCCGTCGTACCTACAGTTTGGCTCTTGATGCCGTAATGGGGGAGAAGCATAAACACAGCTATCGCGGGGCTCAGCCCTGCTGGTGGGGAGATGTGTGGGCAAAGTTTTAACTCTTATGAACCCTCCAGCTACAGCTGGTCCTGCACTGGCTCAGGCAGCTTTGGAACATTTTGATCTTCAGTCATTTTCCCCAGTGCCTCCTGTGGGTTGCAAGCCAGATAATTGGTAATGAAAGCCAAGGGAATGCCAGTGGGAAAATCAGGGGCTCCATTTCAGATGGGGGGCGGTAACCTGTGTATGATGTGATGGGGGGAGGAAGGAGTCAGAGCATGGGGGGATGGAATGAGGACAGAGGCTCCAGCAGTGTTACTGAGCATGCTCAGTACAAGCCAAACACCAAATGGGGGAGGGCGAGGTACCAACCCCATCTTCCTCCCCCTCCCACACACACACACATCATCTCTATCCAGGCTATCAAGGCACTTGAAAACTCTCCTTTTTTTGGCAGGCAACTTAGCAGTTAGCCGGCATGAGCACTGTATCTACTTCCTATATAAAAGAAAGAAAATTAAATAAATATTAGACCTACCTTGCTCCAACACTAACATATTCTGACAAGTCACTTCAGGAACACTGGTTAGCCGTAACATTTTAATACATATTCTTACTTTGTTACTAACTCTGTGGCGAGACAGACCCCATCAGGACTTCTGGGCTCTATCTCAGCACTGGGAGGGGAGTGGGGTCTAGCGGTTACAGCAAGAGGACAAATACCTTTCACCTCTATATAAGAACATCAGAATGACCAGACTGGGTCAGACCAAAGGTCCTTCTAGCCCTGCCTTCCCACAATGGCCAGAGCCAGGTGCTTCAGAAGGAATAACAGAGGAGGCAATCATCATAATCCATCCCCTGTTGCCCATTCACTGCTCCTGGGACATCCTCTCTTCCCAGCCTGGCTAGTAGCCATTGAGGGATCTATCCTCCTTGAACTTATTTTGTTCTTACTGGAATCCTATTATAGTTTGGGCTTTTCCACCATCTCCTGGCAAAGACTTCCACAAGTTGACTATGTGAAAAAATAATAAATGTATAAATTTAATCGGGTGGGCTTCTTGTGTTATGTTAGTAAAGGAATGAATAACATTTCCTTATTCTATTTTCCCACACATTCATGATTTTCTAGACCTCTAACATATCCCCCTCCCCTTTAGTCATTTTTTCCAAGCTGGAAAGTCCCCGTCTTGTTAATATCTCCTCATATAGAAGCTTTTCCTTACCCTTACCCATTTCTGTTGCCCTTTCTGTGCCTTTTCCAAATCCAGTAAATCTTTTTTATTTACATGGGATGACCAGATCTGCACACAGTATTCACGATGTGGACATACAATGACTTTATGTAGAGGCAATCTGGTATTTTGTCGTCTTATCTATTTCTTTCCTAATGAGTCCCAATATTTGGTTGCTTTTTAGTGTTCAGACTGCCACTGCACATTCAACAGATGTTTTCAGGGAACTATCCACAAGGATTCCAAGATTTCTTTTTGGGGGGGTAACAGCTATTTTAGACCCCATCGTTTTTATATCTATAGTTAGGATTATATTTTCCCATGTGCATTACGTCGCACTTATCAACACTGAATTCCATCTGCCCTTGTGTTGCCCAGTCACCCGGTTTTGTGAAATCCCTTTGCAGTCCACTTTGGATTAGTCCCTGTTCACGCCTTTTTCAAGAACATTTGTAAGTTTAACAAGTGATCCAAATGCAAATCCCAGCAGCACAACACTCACTCCTATTCTCCCCTCCCCCCCCATCTTTTAAGTGGAGTTCTGGGCAATGTTTTCATGATAATCTAATGATCCTTCAGTGACTTGAATGCCCAGCCTTTTGTTATTCTTAATTACCCTGCCTCCCTCTTTTTATAACACACTCCCTGCCCCAAAGGCAAAGCTGCAGGCCGCTCAAACTCTGTTGCATTTAAGAACTGCCTCTGAAGTCAGGGCATGGGCTTTAAGCAGACCTCAGGTATGAAATCCAGGGGTTCAAATTCAAGAGGGTTAGAGTTAGATTACTGCCCCCTTAATCTCCCATAAATGGCACCCTTGGGGAAAATCACAAGACTCCAAGAGGGTAAGGTGATATCGGACGACATCTGAGTTTCTCTCTGCTTTGTGGCCTGAAAGCAAGAGTCTATGGTGGTGAAAGTCTGAAACTGATATTTCTGTGCTTTGCCCCTGGATTGTTCTGATGTGACCAGTCTTCCCGATTGGGTCCCAGTTACTCTCTCTCAGGCTGAGAACTTTCTGGGAAAGGAAGCAGCAGACTACATAAGGAGTGCAATTTGGGGATGGTCAACACAGTCATAGAGGCCAGAATGGTGAGCATGGGGTCTGCAGGGAACCATGACCCCTGGGGGTCAGGGATCGTCTGTGCATATTGATACGGAAAGCAGAGTATTGCTGCTGGAAGACTCAGGTAGTTCCATTTGCTTTTTCAGCATCTTTAATGAGTCCATAATAATAACACTTAGTTCTGATCTAGTACTGGCCAATAGCTCTCAAAGCACTTTAGCCAGTGTCACTATCCCCATTTTACAGATGGGGAAACTGAGGCATGGGAAGAGGCAGTGATTTGTCTAAAGTCACCCAGCCGGCCAATGGCAGAGGCAGGAATTACACCCAAGTGTGTGACACCCCAGTACTGTAGCCACTGAGCCAATTAAAGAATCCCTTTGTCCCCACTATGTAATGACTGCCAATTTGGGCTTCAAACAGCATAACAAAAACCTGCGGGGCTTTGGATAGGACAGATAGGAATGTGCAGCAAGCATAGATCATTTTGCTCTAAATTGAGCTAACAGAATGATATTGAAGGAGCTAAGGCACTTACATTGCTGCTGCAGTAATTAATTACTAATCAAGCTTCTGCGTGGGTTGGATATATATATATATATATAATTAAGGTTTTTCTGACAGATTCGTTGTTTACTTGGTTTTTTGGTTGTTGATTGTGGGGTGTTTTTGGTGGGGTGTTTTTTGTTTTTTCTTTTAAATAATGGAACATGTTCTCTGGAAATTATGCACTGCTCCTGGGAGTTTCTGTCTTCCAGATTATTGGGGGTTTTGCTTTGCTTTCCTGCCCTTTCTCTGTTGCAGACATCCCGTGCTTAAAATACAGAGCCATAAGAACATGAGGATTGACTGCAGTGGAGTCACACCAAGGATGAATGTGGCCCAATCTTTACTCCCACATTTGGCGTAAATAGTAAAGCTTAACAGATGTTTCTTCCCAACCTCTACACTCCAGGAGGGACAGACTCCGTTCCCATTCAGAGAGCTCCCCTCTTCCTCCTGTCCCTGGTTACTCCTTTATATTCTGCTCATGCAAGACCAACACCTCACTCTCACCAGAATTCATCACTTCTCTGCTGTACTATCATTTGTGTCTCACCATGCATCTTCAGGCTACGTTTTGTAAGGATTCAAGAAAGCTGCCTTCAAGGAATTCTCTCATATCATAGGCTGGTACAACCCACATTCCCGATTTGGAGACATGTTGCCATTACTAAGGCCATGCGTACACTAGACCCATCAGTTTGGCTTGAGGTACAACTCCAGCTATGTAGAATACGTAGCTGGGGTCAACATACCTTAAGCCAAGTTTGGCAGCATCCCCACAGCGAGAGGTGGATGGGAGCAAATACTCCCAGCATCTTCCCTTACTCCTGACAAGAGCAGGAGTACTGAAAAGCCAGTGGGGGAACCCTCTGAGTTTGATTTAGTGAGTCTTAACTAGACTCACTA
>JANRFK010001605.1:5104738-5128140 GCA_030068395.1 Apalone spinifera | reverse complement strand
GTGACTCCCCTGTCCCGTGAGACTGTCTTGGTTACAACCATCTTGCGGCCCACAGGGATGAAGGAGGGCCACTCATGCAGCCTACTCACTTGCCTGAGTTGCCTGTCACTGGTTTAAACATTTCACTGCAGGAGTGAGACCCGGGTTGAGTGCTTGTAGCAAGGATACATCTGAGATGGGGACCTAAGGGGGACCCCGAAGAGGACGGGGTGCACAATCAGCCACTGACAGAGCTGCTCATGGGGGATCACTTGGAGGAGAGGCCTCCTGGACCTTGCCCATGGCTTGAACCAAGGAGGGTCACCTAGGGAAAGTAGAACCTCCATATGGGACAGGGCTTAACAGGCCGGAGCCTGAGGCTTTGGCCTGAGGCAGACAAGCCCCCAACGCCACAACCCTGGGGTAGTACACGAGAACAAGGGAGCACAGCCGACCCGTTCAGTGTGACCCAGAAAGGCACAAAGAAACGCAACTAGAAATAACAATGAAACGTGAGAGCCGTGACACATCCCAGCAGCCCATCACGGCCAGCGGTTGCTTTGCAGACACCCTTCCCCATTAGCCCCCCTCTTGTGGGCCTGTGGTGCACTCCACACCCCTTCTGTGGGTCTGGTTGCTGTGATAACACACGGTTTCGAAAAAGCAAACACACAAATGTGGGCACAGCCTCTCCTCCTGAGATAGCGCCCCTTCCTGCTGCCTGGGGAAAATGCAAGGTTTAACCGGCCTTTTCTCAAATCCACCCTCCCTCCCCCAACATTTAGCGGGGTCTTCTTACCAGACCCCAGCTCCCTTCTTCTGGGATCCCTGCAGGAGCCCTTCTAGCTCTGTCCCCTCCAAACTCCCTCTGATACTTTATCATCTAGGTGCACTGCTCTGGCAGGGAGAACAGGACCTCTTTGAATCACTGCTTCCAGCCATGTTTGCCGAGGGCCAAGATTTTGAATAGTGATTCCTGATGTGGGGGGCTCCTGCGTGAGGAGCCCAAAGAGATGTGTCACAGGGTCCTGACATTCAGCAAGCACTGAGAATCTAGCCTCAGAACATCCGCCTGTTTCAGGTGTCACAAGTTGGAGACTCCACAACAATTTAAACAGTCTTGGTGAGATGACAGTCCATCGCTGTATCATGCAAGGAAGAGCCTAAGATCACCCTGGACATCTCTGTAGGAAAAATGACTAGTTCTTTGGCATCTAGACTTCATTCCCTTCTCTGCAACAGACTGCCTATGTGACCTTGGGCAAGTCACTTAGCTGTGTTGTGCCTCAGTTTCCCTTTTGTACATACAGTGTCCTTACTTCCTGGATGTGTTATGAGGATAATCCTAACCCTAACCCTAAATTGCTCAGCTAGTAAGGTAATGGGGGCATTTCAAAGACCTTGGCTAGCTATCCAGAAGTGCTTGTGGGATCATTCCTTGTGTCTCAGGGAATGTAGTGGAACCACCGTGTTTCTGAGAGAGACAGGTGCAAAGTTCACCGTGGCCTCAGGCAGTACGTCTGGCTGCTGGGAGATACCAGAACACAAGAAGAGGCATGTTGGAAGAAACCAATGGGCCATGTAGAAGAGCATCCTGTCCACAAGAGTGTCTAACCAGTGTTGGAGCACCCATGGCAAAAAAAAGGCGGGTGCTTTGCACTCACCAACAGCCAAGAACCCTTCCTCCCTCTAGTGCCTCTCCCCTGCCAGCAGCGTAGCTGATCAACTCTTCCTCCTCCTTCCTAGTGGCTTCTGCCCACCACAGATCAGCTGTTCAGAGGCATGTGGGAATCACTGGCAGGGAGGGTGAGGAGCAGGGTTGGAAGTACTTCATGCAGCACAGTGTCAACCTGTGGAACTCCTTGCAAGAGGATGTTGTGAAGACCAGGACTTTAACAGGGTTCAAAAAAGAACTAGATAAATACATGGAGGATAGGTCCATCCGTTTTTATTAGCCAGGATGGGCAGGATTGGTGTCCATAGCCTCCGTGAGAGGCAGGAAATGGGTGACAAGGCAGGGATCACTTGATAATTCTCTGTTCTGTTCATTCCCTCTGGGGCACCTGGCATTGGCCACTGTCGGCAGACAGGACACTCGGCTAGATGGACCTTTGGTCTGACCCAGTGTGGCCGTTCCTATGTTCCTGATTAGGAGAGGGGATGGAAGGAGGTGGGGCAGTGGTGGGTGGTAGGAGTAGGGGGGGCTGGGGCAAAGAGAGGCAACACTCATCCTGCGTAAAGAGGAACTCGGTTGAATGAGACTCCAAGATGGTGTTCAACGCGAGTGCCAAGGAAAGAAAGGCATTAGGACTAGAAACGAGTCCACACCAAGTACGCCCATCTCCCCCTCTGCTGGTCAGCCTTGTCACTGTGAGGGAGCGGGCGCAAGAGGAATTGGTTTCTGCAACTGGACAATGCGTTAGACTTCTCTAAAGAGGAAAAATAGGTAAGTGTCCTCATATGACTTTCGGCCCAGCTTCTCCTAAGCCAGGGATGGTGCATCAGGAGCATTCCTCAAGGGGTAGTCCCAAAAGGCTCGGATACCCCCCTCTGGGGCAGTCCTTTTCCTATTTCAGCCTTGCTCCTGGGGAAGCAGGGGTAGTAATTTGGTGCTTGCCTCTTCCACTTTGGCCATCAGGCAGGGGGATGAAGCTAAGCCCCTGCCCATTCTTTGTCCCTCACTCTTCACCCCTGGATCCCTATGTATAGGAGGGAGAAAAATTGTTCTCCTTGGCCTCGGAGGATAGGACAAGAAGCAATGGGCTTACACTGCAGCAAGGGAGGTTTAGGTTAGACATGAAGAAAAACTTCCTAGCTGTGAGGGTGGTGAAACACTGGAATAAATTGCCTAGGAGGGTTGTGAAATGTCCATCCCTGGAGATATGTAAAAGCAGGTTAGCCAGACACCTGTCAGGGATGATCTAGATCAGGGCTACTCAACACATGGCCCCGTGGGTTGCATGTGACCCGTTTATTTGCAGCCTGTGGGTGTGGTTTGGGTTTACGCGGGGCTGAACAGGTGGCCTGTGGCTGGGAGCCAAAAAAAAAAGTCGTCAATATAACGGTCTTCTGTTGAGATGCATTTTAGTAGTTAAATTCCTGGACTGTCATTGCTCACTAAAACTGCTGTCATATGGGTGGAAATCGGGTAAATGTTGCATTTTATGTATATCAGCAGAACTGACTTAAATGGGGCTTGTGGGTTGGGTAGTTTTGCCTTAATCTTTGTATTCCTGCTGGTTAGTGTGAAAGACACTACTTGCATGTATTTGCATGTATATTTGCATGTACATGCAACCACACTCAAGTTGCAACCCTCAGCATGTGCTGTGAGTCCTCATTGTGGCCCCTGGGGCTTCCAAAGTTGAGTAGCTCTGGTCTAGATGGTGCTTGGTCCTGCCGTGAGGGCAGGGGACTGGACTTGAGGTCCCATCCAGTTCTAGGGTTCTATGATTCATGTGCTTGGACCCCAAGTCTGAGTAGCCTGAGTAGGCCTGGAAAGGGTTTTTACTTTCCCTTGATCTTTAGTCACAATTTACTTTTAGCCAGACGCGTTGTTTCATTTCACTGCATGTGGAATCTACCAGTCAATGTGTATGTATGCGTTTTACAGAAAGCGGATGTATATTCAGTTAAAAGATCGTGAAACAAATGCTCCTGGAAGGTCTGTGCTTTAAAATCCCATTCAACACTATAGTTGAATGTCACTGCATTTTGTGTGTAAGTGCTGCTGGTTAGAAGAGAAAATGAATCGTGTGGCAGCACTTCTAAGAGCTTTCTTTTAGCTGCTGGCAACAGGATGACCTGTCTATAGTCAATTTTGTGTGTATTTTTTTTTTTTAACCCCTGGAATAAGTCAAGTGGATCTCAGAAGGAGAAAAAGATACATTTCCCTGATGAGAGGTTGAAGATGAGTGAAAATCAGAACGGTAAAACCACCATCGGCTGCACCCACGAAACGTGGCCCCACAGATCCATAACGGGGCTTTATTTTCCTCGTCTTACTGACACTTACACCTCTGCTGCAATTAGCACTATCTCACCCTGTCTGTTGGCTGATAGACTTAGCTGCAAGATCATCACAGACCGTAGTGCAGAAGGCTGGGTGAATCTTAGACTCGGATGCCAGGGAGAGACCCTGGGGCTACGTCTAGACTGCATCCCTCTGTCGACAAAGGGATGCAAATCAAGCACGTCGAAATTGCTAATGAAGCCGGGATTTAACTATCCCGTGCCTCATTAGCATAAACATGGCCGCTTTTTTTATTTCGAAACAGAGTTTTTTCGAGGGGGAAAAAAATGACAGTTTAGACGCGGATCTGTCGAAAATAAAGCCTTTTTCGACAGATCCTGTATTCCTCAAAAAAATGAGGTTTACAGGAGCTGTCGAAAAAGGCTTTCTTTTTTGACAGATCCCCCCTAGACTGCCGCTTTTTGCCGACAAAGTGCTGAGTCGGCAAAATGGGGTGGCCATTTTTATGCACATTAGGCGCGGGCTATTTACATCCCTGCCTCGTTTGCAATGTCGCCTGCCTAATCTGCATCCTTCTGCCGACAAAGGGATGCAGTCTAGACAGACCATGTTACCATTGTTCAGCCATCTGCACAGCTGGCCAGGTAGCAAACTAACTGGCTTGCAAATAACGTTTTCATCAGTGAAAGGCAACAACAAATTTTAAAAAAAGTTTGAGTCAGGGATGGCAGCAGGGAGTTACAACCACTGACCACTGTGGTGTCACCTGCTCATGGTGCTGTGCTAACACTGCCTTCTCAAGCAGACTTTTTCAGAGTTGTCGCTTCAAACCATCTGCAGGGTCCAGCCACATTTGAGTCTTCAGTTCTGCATTGCCCAGCTCCTCTTGAAATAGCCACACCCGAGCAATATGAGTGTGAAAAATGATCATGCTGGTGTGATAGCAGGTTGCTCTTCTCTTCCCTCCCCCCCCTCCCCACCTGCCTTTGCACTGATTGTATAAGTGGCTGCACTGGACAGAGGGAAATGAAGAAGCGGGTTGGATGTGCTTCTGGGAATCTGCGTGAAAAGAAGCAAGAAGGGTCAGCCGTTGACGGGGGAAAACGATGAAGAATCGCATGACGCGAGTCCTCCACTGCTGCGTATCTGTGTAGTTCGATGCTCGGCTCACTCCTCAAGCTGTCAATGAAAATGGCTTTTATTGCCTTCCGTGGATGCAGAAACCGGGTCAGTCAGAACATCCGTGCTTCTCACCCCCTCTCCATCCAGAACTAAGTGTTCAGGGCCAGAGCCACAAAGGTGCCTAACTCCCATTGGCTCCTCACAGGCATTTCTGTGTCGATACCAGTGGGGGCGGCAGGGCTGCGTTTAGCCCCTTGGGGCTCTATGTGTGGCTCGCAAGACGTTTTGTTTACTGTGGCCCATGCACAGAGTGGCCCGATTCCGCCTTTTTTCCCCCAACTGGTGTGATTAAAGTGACACGCACGTAAAGCCAGGGCCCGTGAAGGGAGGCGCGGGCTGACTGAGCACAACGCTGGCTGTGAGAGCCGCGTGCTCGCTCTGCAGCCAATCCCAGCGTGGCTACGGTTCAGTGGACACGCCCCGCACCCTTCATGCGGGGGCGGCGGGGATAAGAGGCAGGGGGAGGCGTTGCCTTCCCAGACTGACAGACATGGCCCCGCCCCCCCACTCTGCCTCAGAACGCCCTCCCGTCCCCGTCCCTCCCCTCGCTTCAGCACAGCTCCTGGCGTTGTGGGGGCAGAGTTGCTGCCCCCGGGCTTTGGCCACGCTGTGGCTGGGGACACTGGGGCAGTGGGCCCTCTCCATGCTCCAGGCTGGGGCCGCACAGCGCCTGCCCACCCTGTGGTTCTTGGGGTAGGGAGGCTGAACCACGCTGTCTGGTGCTCCGGGAGGTGGCCATGTAGCCCGGTACTAGGCGGAGATGCTGGAGGGACAGGAGCTGCTCCTGCTGCGGGGTGTACGTGGCCATGCTGCCTGGTGCTCATGGCTGGGGAGAGGGTACATTAGCCTGAGGCAAGGGCCAGAAGCCAGAATGGTTGGGGACCCAGGCAGCAGCCACACTGCAAGCTGTACTGAGGTGGGAATGAATGGGTGGGGCCTGGGGCAGAAGGGGCGTGGCTGGGGGGGGCCAGCTGTTCGCCCACCGCCCTTGTGACTCCCTAACTAGCTTGGGACGGCCATTGCCGGCCTAAATATTTTTCAGATCTGAGCCTCAGACCCTCTCCACCCCTGCCAATGTAGCCACACACTTTATCCAACTTGCATCCTTAATGTTCCTCTTGCAGAACTGCTGAAGGGCCCAGTCAGGAAGCCAGACACGGAGTTGCACACAGCCCCTGCCCTGAAGCCCTGAGTACTTAGCCTGCCAAAGTCCTTACGCACATGTTCATGGTCTGTGCCTGATGGCACCAAAGGGCCTCCAACCAGTGAAGGGGGATGGGAAACATAGCCATGTCTCTGGACAGTTACCTTTGTGGTTTTCTTAACGATGTCAATGCATAAATAATGAGCACATGCCATCTGGGCGGTTGGTTGCATTAGCTAGAGGCGGTGAAGTGAATAGCCCGGGATTTGGGCTTGCTGACGTTAGACTTTATTGAGCTATATTATTTTTCTAACTTAAATTCTGTTTTCATTAAGAGTAAGACTCCCCTGGGGAATTCTGTTAATAAAAAATGTGTTATATTATGCAGTTGCCGAGCACACAAGAAGTAAGAGGTGACACAGGCTAGAGGCAAAATTAACCTCTCCCGCCCCTTGCCCTCTGGAGGAGTTTCTCCGATACCAGGAGTTCCCTCCAGATAATCAGGGTCAACTCAGATTAATATTTGGTGGGAAGACCTCCCAGGGCTGGATGACTCTAGGGCACTCCGCTCTATAATAGCCCTGAGCCAATGCCCTAGGCTGAGGGATGCTGTGTTACTTGAGATTCTCTCTTTATTCTCTCTGACAACCAATGGTCCAGGACTCTGTTTTATGCGTTCCTTACCTCCCTTCTGTTAAACTTCAGTGTTGCATCCCAAAAGTAGCTGCATTTCAGCAGACACTGAATTGACATGCACGCACAGTTTAAGTACATTAAAAGAATGAAGGATGCTGGAGAATGCAAGTATTTCCTTTAAGCCACGTTTATACCCGGAAACCTCAAATGTATTCATACCCAGCTAAATCTCGTCCACACTATCGCAACATCAAGGCTAATAAAAATCTCTTCTCCTGTCTCACAGTCTCCCAAGAACATAATGTCCTAATTGGACATTAGGAAAGACTTCCTAAGTATCAGGGTGGTGAAACACTGGAATAAATTGCCCAGGGAGGTTATGGAATCTCTAACACTGGAGATATTTAAGAGAAGGTTGGATAGACACCTATCAGGGATGATCTAGCTGGTTCTTGGTCCTGGTGTGAGGGCAGGGGACTGGACTTGATGATCTCTCGAGGTCCCTTCCAGTTCTAGAGTTCTACAGTTCTCTGATAACATTTATAAAAACCCCTTTTGCACAAGAGCCGGTAATCCTCATTTTTTGAGGAATAAGGGATCTTGCACAAAAGGGTTTTTCCCCGACAAATGGCCCTGTCACACAGGGCTTATTATCACAAAAACCTCTTCTGCAAAAAGGGTTGGAAGAGGATATGTAAATGAGTGTGTAGAAGTCGCCACAGTGTCGTCTTCGCTATTAATACCCTTTCTGGTGCAGTAATCTATCCACGTGAGACCATCAGGCAGTGGACAATGGCATTCAACTCAGCATTTAACATCTGCACAGTCTTTTCTCTTCCAAATGTGGCCCGTGTTTGAAGAGCTTCAATGTTTGGGTTATTTTCTACACTAAGGATTAGAAATATAGTGCCCTTCACTGCCATTTCCAGCAGAGACTACTTTAAACACACCTTCTAGTGTGAGAGATCCCCTGAAGGGAAGCAAGGAAATTCAGCTAAATGAGTTAGCCACGGTAGGTTGAAATAAAGTCCTGTAGATTTTTAAAAGACTTTTTTTTTTCATCATAAAGTTGCTTGAGACCAGATACTTTATTTTCTGCTTCTGGCTTATCAAGTCCCTGTGGCATGTGAAATCCTTTCTCTTCAGATGATTTTTCTCTCTTTACATTTTCTGGCTAAACATGGGTGTCTCTAGCAGAGCCTACCCATGGCTTGAAGGCTGAATGCAGCCAGCACAGGGATAATTGTAATCAAGGGAGCCATCCTTTGACTTCAGTGAAGTCAGTTAAACTATTGTCCTGTTTCTAAAGGGACAGCCCTGTTTTTAATGCCCTCCTGCAGGTACCCTGACTTTTGCTTAAAAATAGGCAAATTGTCCCATATTTTCTGTCCCCACCCCCTGCAACAGTGCTGCTGGCTAGCTTCCTGCTCACCAGTCACCTGCCTACCAGCAAGGAATGTGGGGGGGAGGGGGAGGTGGGGGTCCAGTGGCTACAATGGGGGTGCACGTGGCAGGGCAAAGCTGCAACACATGGGACTGGCTGCACCCCCGCTGGCCTGTCAGTGCAGCCCCCACTGAGCGTTGCCTCTCAGCCAGCAGGGCCTCCCCGCCCCCACCCCACATCTGGCTGGCGCTCCCTGGCAGTAGTTGGTAAAAATGGTCCGGTGCTAGGCAGAGGTTGAGTACAAGTCGTGTCAGCGGCCCATCCCTTGGCCCTTTACTTGCTCCCCCTCTTGCTTCCCCCCTTCCCTCCTCCCAGCCCCACTGCGCCTCCATAGCCCTCCCTCCCCGCAGTGCATCCTGCTCCCAGCACTGCGCGGAGAACTAGCCCCGTGGTGACGTGCTCAGCTCACCTGCAGCCCGGCTATCAGGCTCCTTCTGTCCCGTCCCCGCCCTTCCCCCGGCCTTTGGTTCGGCGGGTGCCCCAGGAAAGCCCCAAACCCTCCGGTGTGGGGCACTAGCCAGGAGCTGAGCCTTGCGTGTGCCAGAGCTGTGTGAGACTGGCCTGGAGAGGCCGGGTCTGGGAGGAAGCGATTTCCCGCCTGTTCATGCCCCAACCACAGCAGCCCCTTGGGCTTAGTGCTCTCTTCACCCTCCCCAGCGCCTGCCCTAGGTCCTGCCCTCAGGGAGTGTGGGGGCTGCTCCATCCCCTAGGCCCCCTCCCCTGCTGTGACACGTCTGGCTGGGTTCACGGATGCCCTTGCAGTCAGGTTCTGTGAGATCTGGGTCACAGGAGTGGGGGGCAGGGAAGAGAGGAGCTCTCCAAGAGGCTGCTGCTGGCCACAGTCTGGGGTGAACCCCCACAGAAATCCGGGGACAGGGGCATGTGACCTGCATATCCCCCCACACGTTGCCTTGGGAAGGCACAGCGGCAGGTATCAGGAGAGGTGGGCTCATTCTGGGGCTCCAGCCAGGCACGGAGGGCAAAGAGGGTTAGGAACGTCAGGTCAGTCGGGGGTCTCCTCCCCAACACATCGTGAGAAGGTGTATGAGAGTGTGTGTCACCTCTCCCTGTGTGAACCCTAAAAGATAAGGGAGTGGATAAAAGCAACTCAGTTGTGCAGTACTTCTTTTTAACAAGAACTCGGTCAATCTGATATTCATTTGAATGTTTTTATTGCATAGTTCTGACTGGTTGTCGTTGAACTCGCCTGAAGACGAAACGTTTTACCAGGTGGCCAATATTCATCAGCAGGAAATACAGTCACCCTGGACTGCAGCCGTGTGTCAAGTGACACAAGCGCTCGAAACCGGGGCCACAGCTGAAAATTGAGCTAGGAGCATTGTAGGTTGCGTGGGAGTGAACTTCGTAGGCCCTGCTTCAGCAAAACCCTCTTGCCAGAGCATCCACCCGTTTCAACGTTTTGCTATGTAGAACTTACTTACACCTGTGCTAAAAGTCCAACAGATGGTTCCTCTAAAAGGGTGTCATAAGGAGGAGGGAGAAAACTTGTTCATCTTGGCCGCTGAGGATAGAACAAGAAGCAATGGGCTTAAACTGCAGCAAGGAGGTTTAGGTTGGACATTAGGAAAAAGTTCCTAACTGTCAGGGTGGTCAAACACTGGAATAAATTGCCCAGGGAGGTTGTGGAATCTCCATCTCTGCAGATATTTAAGAGTAGGTTAGATAAATGTCTTAGATATAATGGTCTTCCGTTGATAGGCATTTTAGTAGTTACATTCCTGGACTGTCATTGCTCATTAAAAGTGCCGTCATGTGGGTGGAAATCGGGTAAATATTGCATTTTATTAAGATCAGCACAACTGACTTAAACAGGGCCTATGTGTTGTGTAGTCTTGCCTTAATCTTTGTATTCATGCCCGTCAGTGTGAAAGAAGCTATTTGCATATATTTGCATATACATTTGCATGTCTATACAACCACACTTAAGTTGCGGCCCTCAGCATGTGCTGTGAGTATCACTGTGGCCCCCAGGGCTTCCAAAGTCAAGTAGCCCTAGTCTAGGGATGGGGCTTGCAGCTGGGTCATGTTTTCTTGTTGCCATTCACTATACCAGACATAACGTTCATTAACCTTAAGTGGCTGAGCTAAATCACAGTTAAGAAAGTGGGCGTAACGTTGCCCTGTGGATAAAATGGGTATTTGCCTAATACAGGGCGGGATTTGAATCTTTTGCATACCAGCCCATCCTTTTTCATACTAGCCTCCCCCAGAGACCCTGACCCATCTAGCTGGCGTCTAGCCAGGCTGTCCCTCTCCCTTCGCAACATAGAAGCACCGTGAGGTTACGACCCCCTCTATGTGCCTGGCGTTGCTTGGTCCTTACCTCAATGAATGTTGGGGTTTGGGAAAATACAAGAACAATGCCCGTGCTTCATTTGAGTCATTGCTCTGGGCTGGGAATGAGGGGTTCAGGTTGCAGGCTGCCCCGGAGAGAGAGGACAACCCCAGCCCTCTGCCACCGCAGCGGCTTGGGGCCAGGGGAGACGCCCCTTTCCGTGGCTGCTGCAGCTCCAGCAGGCACATCCAGGAGAAGGGTGCATGTCCCTCAGCTGGGGCAGGCCCAGGTTCACCTGCCCCCTGCACTTCCCAGCCAAAGTGAGGAATGCAGCAAACTGTACACTTCCCCCCGTTCCCTGACAAAGCGAACAACCAGCAATGTCCCCATACAAAATGGGGGGGGCTCTAGCCCCCCCCCCTCCTAAAGGATGCTTGAAGGGTGGGAGGCTTGGTTCTGGGGCAGTCCCAGATGAGGGGGTGCCCTCAGCCAGCCCCTTTCACCTGGATTCTGTCTCTTTTCTGTATCGTTTTCCGAGACGCAATCCCATTCCAGGTGCGTCCCATTTTCCTGGCACAACCAAACCCCCTCACCTTGCTGTAAGTTATAGCAAGAGGAAGCAGCCTACCACATTTGGCGGTCTGACCTCTTACCGTTTAGGGGGAGTTCTTGAAGAAATATACTCACAGATGGATGGACGGACACAGACAGGCACACACATGTTCTCGCATATTTAGTTGATTTGTTGCATTAGAATAGCACCCAGGAGCCGCCATCAAGGGCCGGGATGCCAAAGTGCTGTATGAACATGGAACAAAAAGAGTCTTTGCCCCAAAGAGCTTCCAATCTAAGCATCAGAGAAGAGACAGCAGGTGGAGACAGACGAACGGAGCCAATGAGACCACACACTGATTGGACGCTATCTCGCATTTCGATTGTGATTACTGTGAACAGAGTGGCCACCAGGGCACCTGGGCTTTTTCCTGAAGGCCCCTTCTTTCAAAAAAGCACTCTCTTCTATGTCCACACACGCCTTTTTCTGAAAAAGCTGTTTTGGAAAAAGGCTTCTTCCTCGTAGAAAGAGGCTTACCGCCATTGGAAAAACCCCTCTGTTCTTTCGACTTTCTGGTGAAAGAATGCAATAGCAGTGTGGACGTAAGTATAGTTTTTCCGGAAAAACTCTGCAGTGTACACATACCCCGTGTGGAATCAAGTCAAATTCAACTTCTTGATTATAGAACGGGGTAGTTCATTTAATGCTTACCCTGAAGATCCCATGCTTCCAACTGTGTGAGTGACACACACTGATGCCTTGACACCGCAAAATTGCTATTGTAACCAATGTGTGTGGTATTGTTGTAGCCGGGCGTGTTCTGGGATAGGAAAGAGACACAATGGGTGAGGTAATATTTTTTTATTGGACCAACTTCACAGAGTTCTTCAGTTCTAGAAAAGGGAACTCATAATCAGAGAGCTTCTGTGAGCAATAGAATAAAATCCATCTCCTTCCAGAAGAAGTTTGTAGTACCTACCCTCTCTTTCGGTCCTATTTATGCTGTCAAAGTAGGGGCTACATGAGATTTACGCTACGTCTAGACTGATCTTTTTCTGGAAGAGGAAATGCAAATGAAGCACTCATTAGCATTTCTCATGCTCTCATTTGCATATCCTCTTCGGATTCTTTTTGCGGAAGAGGTTTTTGCGCAAAACCCCCTTTTGCACAAGAACCCTTATTCCTCAAAAAAATTGAGGTTTACAGGTTCTTGCGCAAAAGGGTTTTTTTTGTGCAAAAAAGCCCCATCTACACAAAAACCTCTTCCACAAAAAGGATCGGAAGTGGATAGGCAAATGAGAGCACAAGGAATGCTAATGAGCTCTTCATTTGCATTTCCTCTTCTAGAAAAGATCACAGGCTAAACGTAGCATCAGAGGGTGCTTAGGCCTTGTGTTCCATGCATCATTCCTCGAAATCATTCTTTGGTGCCAGGCCATGAAAGAATTAAGTGACAATATTCACAGAAGGACCCTCAATATTATCTTCCATCAATGTTATCATATGAGTAGAACAAGGATGGGCGTGTGGTAGATTTAGGTGGGATTCATTTAAGACTGCACGGCTATTTTGAAATAGTGTTTCCAAAATAGCTTGTTTCGAAATAACACGTCTACACGGCAGGGAAGCCTCAAAATTAGTCTGAGACAGGCTTCCCTCATGTAGATGCGCTATGTCAATTTAGAGCCCGAGGAGGCACTGGAGAGGAATAACTTAGAATGGCCATGGGGAGGGGCTATTTTGAAATAGCAGAGGTGGCACGTCTATACACACCTTATTTTGAAATAGCTGTTTCAGAATAGGCGTTATTCCTCGTGGAATAAGGTTTACAGATTTTGGAATAAGCCGCCCGTTATCCGGAAATAATCAAATGGCTGTGTAGACGCTCACATTGTTATCTCGAAATAACGGTGCAGTGTAGACGCACCCTACATTTTTGTACCCTGTACAAAACTCGGTTTGAGCTGTCAGAAATGAGGCTCTTTAAAAGTGAATCCCTTGCCTCCTACCAGCCGTCTGACTTCTTCAGGTACAATTAAGTCTGGGGCAGATTCTGACAGCCTTACTAATACTTTACCATTTATGCCATTCCATGGAACTCAGCAGTAATAAATGCATATCAAATTACTAAGTCAACAAGAATAAGCTGGGCAGAAATCGGTCCCACATAACATATGAGGCAGGATTAGATTTAGCAGCATTGTTCTTATCAAAGAGTTAGCAAAAATGGACCCACTTGGGCCGTGTCTACACAAGGAAACTATTTCAAAATCATTACATTCGACTTAATAACTCCTGATTTAACAAAAATCAAAATAGCATGTCCTCACTACAGGGCAGCCTCAAAATGAGTCTGAGGCAGGCTCCATTAATGTGAACACATTACCTCAGACTTAAAGCCTCGGGAAGCACTGGGGAGTAATTAGTTCAAATTATTCTGGGAAATAGTTGTTTTGAAATAGCGGCACCAGCACATCCACACTTCCGCTATTTTGAAATCATTATTTCCAATAATTTTCTTGTTATTCCTCGAGAAAAGCAGGAGCACAGATTTTGAATTAAGTGGCCCGTTATTTCATGGGCTTGGTAGTATGGACAATCCGCTTATACATTCGACTTGGGGGGGGGGGGTATTTCAAAATTAAGTCTTACTATAGACCAGGGCTTTGAGGGCTCAGACTGAAAAATCAACACATCCATCTTGTCATGAAAATTCGATTGAATTGATTCCAGCTTTTGAAAAAGTGCCAAGACCCTTCCTGGAATAAAATTGAATCCAGCAGGAATGTAGACAATTTAACAGCTCAATAATTATTCTCATATTTAATAGGAAAAGGCAAAGACATCCTCCAGGTTCCCTAATTGTTCATTTTTTAACTAAATCAAAGCTAAATTGGAAATGAAAAAAGTTTGATTAGAAAAAACAATGTCCTGGAGGGACAATTCCAATGCTACAACGTGAGTTCCATGGAAAGACAACGAGTTCCTGTAACGCCAAATTTCTTTGCTGATAGAAGGGGAAGTTTGGGGCTCAAAGAACGTCAAAACATTACGTTTTGCCAGGGCTGATAAGACGTCCAGTAGTTTCTGTCCATACCATGGCTCTGAACTATCTGATAGTTCCAAGGAAGACAAAAAACTTGCTGTGCATCTGGACAGTTGTACAATGTATATGGGATAGATGGTTTTTTTGCTTGGCAGAAATCCGCAGCTACCCTGAAACATGGGTACTATTTTAGGATTCAGTGTTGATGTCCTGGTTGTAGTGAGGTAAAACTCCAACTGAAATCAAGGGCTATGACTAGACTGAAGGCTTCTTTCGGAAGAAACTTTTTTCGAAAGAGATCTTACATAAGAACATAAGAACGGCTGTACCGGTTCAGACCAAAGGTCCATCTAGCCCAGTATCCTGTCTGCCGACAGTGGCCAGCACCAGGTGCCCCAGAGGGGGTGGCCCGAAGACAATGATCAAGCGATCTGTCTCCTGCCATCCCTCTCCAGCCTCTGACAAACAGAGGCCAAGGACACCATTTCATCCCCTGGCTAATAGCCTTTTATGGACTTAACCTCCGTGAAATTATCTAGCTTCTCTTTAAACTCTATTATAGTCCTAACCTTCACAGCCTCCTCTGGCAAGGAGTTCCACAGGTTGACTACACGCTGTGTGAAGAAGAACTTTCTTTTATTAGTTTTAAACCTGCTACCCATTAATTTCATTTGGTGTCCTCTAGTTCTTCTATCTTCCGAAAAAGCTTCTTCTGAAAGAGAGCATCCACACACAAAAGCGCATCGAAAAAGCAATCTGCTTTTTCAAAAAATAGCGTCCACATTGAATGGACGCTCTCTCGCATGTAAGCTGTGATTGCTATGGACGGAGTGGCCACCAGGGCACCTGTGCTTTTTCCTCTTTCCTCTTCTTTCAAAAGAACTCCCTCTTCCCCGTCCACACACGCCTTTTTCCGAAAGAGGCTTCTTCCTCATAGAAAGAGGATTACCAACGCCAGAAAAAACCCTCTGTTCTTTTGATTTACGTTTGAAAGAATGTGATTGCAGTGTGGACGTAACTCGGCTGTTTTTCCAACAAAACTCTGTAGTGTAGACATAACCCCAGGAGATCTCTTATAGGCTTAAAGTAAGGCACTTGCTTAAGTACAGTGGGTGTCTTTTGGCTCCAATCCAACACAGCGCATGATTGCACAAAGCCAGTGGTGAACATCTGTAATTCCCAGTTTTGGAGTTCTGGTGAACCGGCAAGGCAAACGGGGTGAATGGGGATACACCAGATCCCACCTTTGCCTAGGGTATCAGCACTACTACTGCTTCATCTATCTAGAGAGAATGTGCTATCACATCTTTATTTCCTAGATTTCCCCCACCCTGCAACTTAAGCAATTGATTGTGTTTTCACAAAAGGATCTCAAAAGATTGAGATTTTAATGTGCCAAGGAAGTTTTTCCTTGACAGCATCACAGTGACAAAGGGCTTGTCTGTACAAGCCGGGGATTGATCTCCAAGGGTTCGAGTTAGCAGGCCTAGAGACTTGTTCTATATTCACCAGAGGATTGACACTCCGGCGATCAATCTTCTGGGGTTCGATTTAGCGGGTCTAGTACAGACCCGCTAAATCGAATGCTGAGAGTGTCCCCAATGACTGCAGTACTCCTCGCAGTCGCAGGGAGTAAGGGAAGTCAATGGAAGATTTTGCCTATTGACCTCCTGCTGTGGGGCCGCCCCAGAAAATCAATGTAAGGTACGTTGACTCTAGCTACAAAATTGTCATAGCTGGAACTGCATATCTTACATCGATTTTCTCTGCCGGAGTAGACTTGGGCTGAGTTACAGAAGCAGACTGGAGTCCAAAACTTGAAAGCAATTATGCCTTTGAGAGTAGAGTATTATACTGCCAGTTTTCTAGTGTTACTACCGTTAGGCGTTATTGCTAATAGTTGATCATTCAATAAATGAATATATTCTAATATTATACAGCCGGTCCCCAAGTTGAGAATGGTCAACTTATGACCGTTCGCAGTTACGACCGAAGCTGTCGTAAATGGCGGACCCCGAGTTATGAACGCGACCCGCGCTTACGAATAGCGTGGTCGTGTGTAACTCTATGGGGTCCGACTTATGAACGAACCAAGTTACGACCAATTGCTTGGTCTGTAACCGGTTCGTAAGTCGGGAAGAGTCTGTATAGTGTAATATGAACTACACTGGTTTAAAATTGTTAAAGATCTGGATTTTTCCATGTAACTCACAGGCTATTATAGACTAATTAGTAACTCAAAGGCTATTATAGACTGGTGGGAGAAGGACCAGGCTGCCTGCTAGCCAGGATACCACAGACAGAGCAGTGCTGGAGAAAGGCAGGGTGAACCAAGTGAGCTCCTGGCTGAGAAGACCCAGGCTGACGCCCTTTTGACAGAGGCCTGAGGGATACTAGGGCGGCTGGGAGGTAACCTGAGAAGGCAAAGGCAGCAGGTCCACCCCCTGTTGCCAATGCTGAGTGGCCATTTCAGACTGCAGTTTGCCCTGTGGTGGGGGCAAGATGAGGACTGGTGGTAGGTCGCTGAGGCGAGGTGGGTGTAGGGAGGCTGGGGGTTCCCTGGAGAGGAGCACCCCAGAGCGTGGGGGCACTGCGGCAGGGCAGTCCCACACGGGAGGGTGCCACAGTTTGGGAGGGACATGAATCCCAATACAAGGTGGAGAGGTAAAGCAGGTGAGACACCCGCCAGAAGGAGGCTCCCCTGGGCTGACTCGAGCTAATTCCTCGAGGGCCCAGCAGGAGGCACTGCAGCAGTGAGCCGCGGCTTGTTGCACAGATAAAACCGCACTTAATTCCCGACTACAGCCAGAACTGCAAGCGGTGGCGCGCCTCAGTGGATGTGGCAGCCTGCGTGGGGCACACAACCGATTTGTGTCCTGAAGGCTGTGACCCTTCGGTCTGCTTCTGTTCAGGTGGCCTGTGGGGGAGGAGGGCGGCTGAGGGATGTTTAGTGGCCTGTGGAATCCAGGAGATCGGGGAGGGGGGTACCTCTACACGGTCCTCTCCCTTTGGTGGTGGGTAAAATAGAAGCCCTAGTGCCCTATTAGAAACCCTAACCCCGCCCACACAGGCATAAAGAGCGGGGTAGAAGATGAGGCACTTTTTAGGCGAATGAAGCCACTCCTGAATTCTCAGGTGTGGACCCAGGTACGGACCCTCTACTCGCCCGGTCTGTGCTTCCCCATTTATACTGTTCTTTTCGGCAGGCTAGTGTCCCACGGCCTCCGCGCTGCTGGAGCCTTTCCCAGCTGCAGGGAGAGGGTGTAGCAATGGGGAAAGGTTCTAGGAACTTCCCATTACCAAGCGTTCCCTGTTGCCGGAGCCTTTCACCAACAGGAGTAGATCCACCCTGCACCCTGGATGCAGCCTGCTTTCCACTGCAGTGTAAGGCCACATGCCGTCTACATGCCACCCCGAGAGGTGTGCAGCGCCATGTCGCTGAGATGAGTTTGTGGCCCTCTCTGGCTGGAATCTTGATGGCGTTTCAGAATCCAGCACCTGACCTCCCCTTCCCCTCCCCCCGCCCCCCCCCCCCCCTGCACTCAGCACATTCTTTTTGTCACTTTCAGTGTTCTTGCGAATAGTTACGAATTTGTAAATCGTGTCTGGCTTTTCCCCACTCACGATAGTCATAGACTCATACAACACTAGGACTGGAAGGGACCTCGAGAGGTCATCGAGTCCAGTCCCCTCCCCTCATGGCAGGACCAAGCACTGTCTAGGTCAGGACTGAGCAAGATGTGGCCCAGGGCTCGGAACCAGCCCGCCCAATACTTTGATCCAGGCTGCATCTTGCTGTTTTCTATTTATATCCTGCTGCCCATGACACTGAATTTCCAGGCAGTAGCTCAGGCAGCAGGATCCTATTTAAATGGCTTCTGGGCAGCAGGATCCTGTTTAAATGGCTTGTGGCTGGAGCCGTGAGCCTTTTGCTGTGTTTTTAATTCAACACCTCCAGCCCAGATAACTCTGGGGGGAGGCTAGTCCCCAGCCCCGCCCCCTCTGTCCCAGACGCCCCCCCTTCTGGGGGTGGAGCTAGCCCATGACCACCTACCAAAATTCAATAAGTGGCCTCCTTACGAAAATTATTGCCCACCCCTGGTCTAGATCATCCCTGACAGGTGTCTGTCTAACCTGCCCTTAAATGTCTCCAGTGATGGAGATTCCACAACCACCCTAGGCAATTTATTCCAGTGTATAACCACCCTGGATTCAGGAGTAACCTAATCCAGGAGCAAGCAGCTCTCATTGGAGGATATAAAAATGAACTTGAGCCGTGGCTAAAAATTTGTGTCAAACTTTGGTTGCTCTAAAAAAGTGTTTTCATATATAAAGATATTTGCACCTTGGTTCTGCCCTTTCTCATAATACTTCTATCCAGTAGAAAGAAGAGGAAATTGCAGTTGTTGTTTTTTTCTCTCAAAGCCCATTTTTCTGAGATTTCCATCCAGTGTCTGCAGAGCCAAGAGGTTCAGATAGTTTGGAGGCTGAGCAGCTTCCTCACCTGTGTCATTCGACTTTGTGGTCCAACATGTAAATTAGAAATGGAACAGGACGGCCAAAACTTTGCATTTTCCCGTCGCTACATGGAACAATGATTTTTTGGACAGATTAAAGCAATGTCATCACCCTGCCTCTACAATATTTGCCGCTTGTCTTACTTCAGAGGCTGGGCCAGCCAGACTGCTCTCAGGTTTGGAGGATAACCAAGACGACACAAATCACTTAGGGTATGTCTAGACTACAGGCTTTTGTCAACAGAAGTTTTGTCGACAAAGCTTCCGTCGACAAAGAGCGTCTAGACTACATCCAGTTCCGTCAACAAAGCAAGTCACTTTGTTGACATGACAGTGTAGACGCAAAGGACAGTGTAGCTGCGATAACGCCTTGTGTCAACAGAACTCTGTCAACAAAAGGCGTTATTCCTCGTAGAATGAGGTTTACAGCTGTTGAAAAAACTGCTAAGTTCTGTCAACGTTACGTAGACAGAACTCGGCAGCAGTGTAGACGCAAGTATAGTTTTCTCGACAAAAGTCCACTTTCGTCAACAAAACCCTGTAGTCTAGACACACCCTTAATGCGAATAAATGCAAGGTTTATTAGATATTATAGGTGATATAAACAGAAAGGCAAGAGAAGGCTTACAACATCCCTTTGGCTTGCTGGGCACTCTGACTCAGCAAAGGATGGACTTCTGGGCCGGGTCTGAAAGGCACCTCTGTACAGTTCCGGGTCCTTCAGGAAGTCCAAGGGTGTAGGCAACAGTAAATGATATATAGCCTGTCCACTAAATTCTAGAAGCGGCAACTAACTACGTGCAGAGGGGAAAAAACCCAAACCAAACACCTGCCTGTTTGAGAAGATTCCCACAGATAGAATGTTTACCTCTGAACTTATCTCAATTATGCAATGAGCTCAGCCAAGCTGGGCATGGCCTATCTCTCTAACGAGCTAGCTAGCTGGGAATTTTCATTGCTAACAGCAGCCCAAAGCCTATTTTCTAGCTTGCAGACATGGGAACTGGGAAGATTCTCTAACTCCTTGAAATACAATGGTCTTCCGGTTTTCCAACCACTACGCCACTCACTAATGATTTCAACAGCGCTTCGCTCATCTCCGTTTGAATAAAGAGTTGACGCTCTGAAGGACTAGGTACCAAATCTTCATGCCCGGTGCAGATTTAGCAAACGGGGAGAAAATCACGGATGGTGCATTGACTGATGGAAGCAGAGGAAATTGACAAATTTGGAGAAATCCTCGCTCTGCAAAATCAGTCACCTCACATGCATCACTGAGCTTGCTGGAGCAGCTTCCGGCTGCACTGTCAAAGAGTCGGATGAGAGAGAGTGTATCAGGTGGGTCTTTTCCTGGACCATGACAGATGCTTATGTCATTTGTATAAAGACATCAAGTGCTGAGGGAGCCAGCTGAAAACACATCACCTTAATCCATCAGGGGCTCTGTCTCAGGAATGTGGAGATGTTTGCTGTGCCCATCATCAAAGACAGAAGAGGCTTGGTCACTCCTTAAAGTGGTGTTTCCCAAACGGTGTTCCACAGAACCCTGGGGTTCCATGGAGTGAAAATAAGGGTTCCGCGAGAAAATTCCATTACAATCACATTTCATGATAAAAAAAATTAATATTTAAGCATTTATGAATTTTATTGACAACAATTTTCATTTGGGTTTGCCACAAGAAGTGTCCCTGGTTAATGCCAGCTTCGCCAGACAGTGGGGACGATGATGTCACGACTCCGCGCTGCGTGCGCACTCGGTGGTGCGATCGCCTGTTATATACCCACGTAAATCCCCGGACTCACTCTCAGGGAGCGTGGATCCCGGGGGGGACTGAATACGAATACACTAGTACCGCGTCAGACAAAGTCGAAGCTTCCACTGTCAAACCAGTTGCTTGTACAGGAGTGCACAGGCGAATACTTTACTTCTGTATAGTCATGTGATTTTTGTAGTTAAAAATGTAACCGTGACACACATAAATGGACTAGGATCGATTAATCTACATGCAATTCAACTAAACGTTGATCTCATGACCTTGTTTCGCATTTGTTTATTATTATCCTCACTTATTTGTGGTCTACTTTTTCAGCTCCATATATTAGACTGTTATTAGGGGTTCCGCAAAATTCTTTCGAGTTTAAAAGGGTTCTGTGGCCAAATAAAATTGGGAAACACTGCATTATAGGATTGGTTTACCATTTATCTCAAATATAAGTACAGGATGAACTGCTTTAGTCCAGAACTCTCTGGTCCAGAAAGATTTGAGTTAGCTGGATGTCCACTTTTCATGGGTGTGACCACCTTTCCCGCAGTCTCATAAAGTTTGTTTACAGTCACTGGTCCTGGCTCTCAGTGTTCTGGGCTGCTACTTAGCTCTAATTTTCCCCCTAAATGTCTTTTGAGAGCCCCGTAAGCAGTGGAAGTGTTGGCAATGTTGCTAGACAATATCCTGTAGTCTGGAAAATTCTCTGGTTTGGCCCCAGTCAGGTCTCAAGGGTGCCAGACTAGAGAGGTTCAACCTATATTACAAATATAACAGAACTGAGCCTCTGACCAACAAACGAAAGACAATTACCGGTAATTAATTCTAAATTAAAGGATTGGTGGCACAAGCCTTTCTCTCATTCCTGAAGGTGTGGGAATAAATCCTTACCAACACGAGGAAAGGTTTGCGTACTCCCACCCTAAAGTTCGGGGGTCACTTTCAGCTCTCCAAGGCAGCAGCTTACATCGGTAGCAACTCCATCGGTGTATGATGGAGATCGGAATCAAATCCTTCTGATCAAAGAGGGTTTATACAGTGGACTTGACCTGCCTTTCCAATGGCCATGGAGCCCTGGAGCCTGGGTATTTGGCCTTGGAAAAAATATTTGGAAGTACAGCGTTTCTGCTCATAAATGACATTGATAAGACAAGGATCAGACTCATTTGAAGAGTTCATTGTACTCCAGCGGACCCCTTGCCACACACAGTTGTAATGGACATTGCTAGGCTGGCCTTTCACTTAATTTTTCTGACAGTTTTCTAATTGTCTCAGGATGCTGATACTTGCACCACACTGCTTCAGCTGTTTGAATGTTCTCTGGCTCACTCCACAGCGTGCGACCCTTCCATACAAAAGCTCTGTTCCACCAGCCCTTATCCAGAGACTGTTATTTAAGACCCCGTAAATGTCACCGCTGACATCAGTGGCAAACACCCACGGATTGGAGTGTGTGTCAAGACGGTTGTGAAAGTTCCTGTACCTTGAACCTTACTATAAATACAGGCGACCTTTAAAGATCAACAAGCCAAATAATTAAAAATGCCAAAGCAGCTGGGATATATACAGAGGGCTTCTGGCTTTTACAACGTGTGAACTTCATGTTTCAAGATTTGTGTTTTAGCAGTTCCGGTTCTAGGCAGATGTCCCAAATTTGGGGGTTTTCAGCGATTTCTTCACATCGAGATGGTTCAGATAGCACTACAGAAAAGCACACTAGGGATCCTCTAGTGTTCCCAGCATGCAGCTATTAATGTGGAACATGCTAGCATACTTCAGAAATCAACCCCCCCTCTCATCTGCATTATAGTTCTGTATAACGGAGCGGTCAACAAAGGCTTCCCTTGTCGACCGATCCACGTCCTGACTCGCGCGCTGTGCCGACGATCAGCTGAGCCGGTACAGCGCGGCGGCCATTTTTATTTTAATGGCGCCGGGGATATTTAAATCCCAGCTTCATTGACTATGTCGGGTAGCCTATTTTACATGCCTCTGTCGGCAAAGGCATGTAATCTAGACATACCCTCTCGGTCCTAGCGCCCTCCCTTCCCCACAGTCTGCCACCTGAGGCAGCCGCCTCAGTTTGCCTCATGGTAAGGCCAGCCCTGCCTGGGTGGCTGCGTTTTCCGGCAGTAGCCTTTGAAGATCACCCCCCATATGTATCAGAGAGCACCCTGCGGCTGAGGACTGCGTCTTTGGAATGAAGGAGTAGAGCAAGGCATGAGGGGAGGTAAAATTTCCAAGTGCACTGCTTAGCAGCAGCCCCGAGCACTCGCTCCGCACGCCCATTGGCTGAGAACCTGCTCCTGGCTGCTTCTGGGGCGCAGCCTGGTCTGCGGTGCCAGGAGAGGCAGGAAGCTGCCTTGCCTCTCTCGCGGCACTGCTGACTGGAAGCCTCTTGAGCTAAGCCCCTTCTGCCCTACCCCTGACTCCCCCAAAAGCTGGAGTCCCCTCCTGCACCCTGGAGCCCACACTCCAGTCAAATGATGTTGGGTCATGGGCACCAAGGGGTCGTGAGACAAAAAGTTTGAAAACGGCTGTGCTAGCACACAGGATAATGCAGGTGGGGAGCGGGGACGGGGCATGCCTCAGGGGTGCCTCTGTTCTGATCATCCCCAGCTACTTTGGGATGTTGAACTGCTCTTGGTAGAGAAGGCCTGAGGCTGCACAACTGACCTCAGGGCCTGGGAGGCAGGAGTGGCCCTGGCCATTTTGCTCAGCAGGGTGGGACGCGTTTCTGCACCCCTCCCCTAGGAAAAAGAAAACAGAACAGACAGGCAAGTTCATCAAATCGTAGGGTTGGAAGAGACCTCAGAGCTGTGTCTAGACTGGCCAGTTTTTGCGGAAAATCAGCCGCTTTTCTGCAAAA
>JANRFK010001605.1:5073593-5085970 GCA_030068395.1 Apalone spinifera | reverse complement strand
CAAAATCATGCCAGTCTAGACGTAGCCTAGAGCTTTTATCATTAAGCACAGTAAAGTTATACATGGTCTTTGGAAATAAATGAATTATTTAAGGGGGGGAAGCAACGCAGAGGAAGGATGGTGCAGTGGTCAGGGGCACAAACCCAGACTTCAAAAAATCCAGGTGCACTCCCTTGCTCCACTACAGGCTTCCTGGGGGACCTGAGGTGTGGTTTGTGCCTCAGTTTCCCATCTGTACAATAGAGATAGTTACGGCCCTACCAAATTCACAGTCCATTTTGGTCAATTTCATGATCATAAGATTTTTTAAATGGTACATGTCCTGATTTTGGTCATTTAAATTTGAAATTTCACGGTGTTGTAATTGTCGGGGTCCTCACCCAAAAAGGCGCTGGGTGAGAGTCGCTACGTTATTATAGGGGGAGTTGCACAATTGCTAGCCCTACTCTTCCACTGCTGTTGGTGGCAGCACTACCTTCAGAGCTGGGCAGCTGGAAAGCAGCTGCTGCTGGGTGGGAGCCCAGTTCTGAAGGCAGAGCTACTGCCTGTAGTGTGCAGAAGTAAGGATGACCTGGTATGGACCTGCCACCTTTACTTCTGCACAGCTGCCTGCAGAGGCGGGCTCGTAGCCAGCAGCCTCCAATCTCTGGCCACCCAGCTCAGAGTAGCAGTACAGCAGTAAGGGCGACATGGGTATGGTATTGCCACCCTTCTGTGCTGCTGCTGGCGGGGTGCTGCCTTCAGAGCTGGGCACCCGGCCAACATTAAAACCACCGCTGTCCAGCTGCCCAGCTCTGAAAGCAGTGGAGAGGTCAGGTGGCAATACTGGAACCCTCCTGAAATAACCTGGGTCAGGCCCCTCCAGTTTGAGAAATGCTGGTCTGCCCCGTGAAATCAGTATAGCATAGGCCAGATCTTGCTGGCAGACACCAGATTTCATGGTCTGGGATGCGCTGTGCATATCTGTGAATTTGGTAGGGCCCTAGAGATAACAGCACCACCCCACCTCACAGAGGTGTTGGGGAGAAAAATGCATGGAGCTTTGTGAGGCGCTCGCAGACCGTGGCAGGATGGAGGCTCTATCATAGATCGGAAAAAACCAACAACCCTGCACCTCGAACCTGAAAGGTTGTGGTATACTTTAGAGCAGTGTTTCCCAATTTTATTTTGGCCATGGAACCTCTAGGGCCCTGCCGCATTCCGTCGAGCAAAAAAAAAAAAAAAAAAAAAAAAAATCCCAGCCACCGCGACTCTGTCTCTTTAAGAGGGGGCAGGGGATCCGCGGAGCACCAACTGCTTTAGAGGACGATCTTGCCTAAATTATGTAGAGCAAGTGCCATTAAAACGCTTTTGTTTGCTCTTTCAAAGCAGTGGGTGTGTATGGCAAGATTGGATGCCACATATTAATTCCTGCCAGGCTGGATACAGAGTACAGGGAATCCCTGCAATGCCAGGTACCAAATGAAGGAAACCTCGTAATACCACGGTAGTGATTGAATCATAGAACACTAGAACTGGAAGGCACCTCGAGAGGTGCTCAGGTCCAGTCCCCTGCCCTCATGGCAGGACCAAGCACCTAGATCAGTGTTTCTCAACCAGTGGTACGAGTCCCCTTAGAGGTACTCAAGAGAAGTCTGGGACGGTATGTCAACACCACTGAAATTTGGAGAAAACTGCATTTTTAAGTTTTACAGCGCTTTATTATTTTTGTACTTTTACACCCAAAAATTTAATCTCCTGCCCAGCTATGATTAAGTTGTTTAAACAAATGTGTTGCAATGGGAGAAAACAATTTTCTGTGTCTGAAAACTGTAGGTACTGGAGGTATTTATATATTTTAAAGGGGTACTTTATTAAAAAAAATGTTGAGAAACACTGATCTAGATCATCCCTGATAGATGCCTATCCAACCTGCTCTTAGATATCTCCAGAGATGGGGATTCCACAACCTCTCTAGGCAATTTATTCCAGAGTTTAACCACCCTGACAGTTACAACTTTTTTCCTAATGTCCAACCTAAACCTCCCTTGCTACAATTTAAGCTTCTTGTCCTATCCTCAGAGATCAAGGAGAACAAATTTTCTCCCTCCTTCTTGTAACCCCCTTTTAGGTACTTGAAAAATAACATTGCTTTCAGATGGTATGCATCAACTTTCGGTGAGCCCGGTCCTTAGAAATCAGTTTCACAGGCAACATTTTCGTTCACCAAAGTGTTATTAGACTGTCATCTGCTATCATTTATTTCCCATTATTCCTGATTGCTGACTAGTGCAGATCCAGATTCAAAAGGCAGCAGCTGCTCCCATCTATGTGTTTGCCTGTTGTCCAAGATCTTCACAGTCTTTTCCAAAGGCAGGGCTGTACTGCTAGGGCTATTATCGCCACTTCAAAGGTCAACAGTCAAAGGCACACAGGTGTGCAGGCATAGCTGGGCTCAGAACCCATCCTGTTGATTGCTCTCTGGTAGCCCTGGCTTACTATAGCCCCGGTGCATACCTCTATTGGCATTTTGAGCACCACTTACACCTTGCACTTAATTAGCTAGGGAAATGCCGATACACTGCTGGCAGCAAATCCATCTTAATATTGTAGGTTTGGTGTAAACGGCCTTGGTCCAACCTGAATACAGAATTGTCTGATACCAATTCATCTTATTGCTGGAATCAAGAGATGCTTTTCTCTAATTCAGCAGGTGCTCCTAGTGAAACCTGCCCTGCCCCTTCGTGATAAAAGGGTTAAAATCCTCCCCTTTCTGCTGTCTCGAGTACATCCAGGTGAGGATGAGTGAGAGAACCCAACAATAAGGGAATCCGCTAGGAGCAATTAACATGGAGAGCCTATAAGAGGACAGAGAGCTTCTCCCTTTTCCTTTTTGTTTGAGGTATGGTTGACATGCTGGGTGGTGAGTGATGCTACTAGGAGCTGATCCATAGAATCATAGAGCTGGAAGAGACCTCAGGAGGTCATCAAATCCAGCTTCTTGCCCAAGGCAGGACCAATCCATAATGCATTGGGCAGGGAGCTTGAGTAGTTTTGTTTTAATTGTAAGAGCCATTTGCTTTTGTGGGCTCAGAATAAAAGCTCAACTTGACATTTAAAATCGGGGCTTCTTTCGTGTTGCTACTGGGACTGCTGATCCCACCTGTGCATGGCATTTAGTGGGGAAAAAATTAGAAAGCAAATAACAAACTACCTATTGGTAGCAGAAGTCACTGCTACAGGAGGGGAGAGGAGCCCTGAGTTTTGCTTGAAACTGCACTGGTGCTTAGAGGATTTTATATTCTGGCTGCACCAGGATTTCTTACTAACTTGAATTTGCTGCCATGAATGATTTGATTTGTGAGTTTCCCACTGCTGGGCCTCTTTGTATAACCCACCTGCCTTCTGAGGGTGATACTGTCCCATCTAGTAGCAGCGAGACCGTTTACAGAGTCTACTCCACAGCCTTAGCTCCTAGGTGGTTGACTTTTCGTTCATGGAATAAAGGCTCCTGCGCTAATCTCCGGAGATCCCAGGTTTGATTCTGCCTGCTGATGACCAGCATCTGCTGGTGTTATAGCTACGCTTAGCCAGACATGTGCCCCTTGGAACAAGGAGAAGTAAGATTTCATATCAGTAAAAGCCCATTAATCAGCATCTGTAATGGGATTAGCCCCATCACACAAAGGAACGGCAAATGAAATTTAGGGTTGATAAATGCCAAGTAATGCATATTGGAAAAAAACAATCACAACTATATATGCAAAATGATGGGGACTAATTTAGCTATAACCACTCAAGAGAGAGCTGGATAGTTCCCTGAAAACATCCCTTCCGTGTGCAGCATCAGTCAAAAAAAGCAAACAGAATGCTAGGAATCATTAAAAAAGGATAGAGAATAAAGCAGAGAATATCTTATTGCTTCTATATAAAACCACGGTACGCCCACATCTTGAATACTACATGCAGATGTGGTCACCTCATCTCAAGAAAGATATATTGGCATTGGAAAAGGATCCGAAAAGGGCAGCAAAAATAATTAAGGGTTTGGAACAGCTGCCGTATGAGGAGAGATCAAAATGACTCGGACGTTTCAGCTTAGAAAGGAGGATACTAAAGGAAGGTATGATAGAGGTCTATAAAATCATGACAGGTATGGAGAAAGTGAATAAGGAACAGTTATTTACTTGTTCCCATAACACAAAAAACTAGGGGACACCAAATGAAATTAATGGGTAGCAGATTTAAAACAAACCAAAGGAAATTTTTCTTCACGCAGTGCACAGTCAACTTGTGGAACTCCTTGCCAGAGGATCAGGACTCAAAATAAGAAGTAGACAAATTCAGGGAGATCAGGTTAATCAATGGCTATTAGACAGGATGGGTAGAAATGGTGTCGCTAGCCTGTTTGTCAGAGGCTGGAAATGGATGACACGGGAGGGATCACTTGCTGATTCCCTGTTGTTGTGTTCACTCCCTCTGGGGCACCTGGCATTGGCCACTGTCAGAAAACAGGATAGTGGGCTAGATGGACCATTGGTCTGCTCCAGTATGGCTGTTCTCATGTTCTTATTAAACAAACCTGAATGCTGCTGGGGGGGCGAGGCTTGTGTCAAGTTGACCTTGGGCCCTAAATGAAAATAAATCAGAGCAGAATTGTCTGCTCCCGACCAACCTGAGTAAGACCTTGCTCTTCATCAGGAGGGGAGGTGATTTGAATGACAGCCAGAAGGTTACCCTAGTGGTTTGATTCATGGTTTTAACAAGGCAATGCCCTACATTCATGTGTGATGCTGCATCTTGACGAAGAAGAAGTTCTTGTCATCGGGATCCCCTTCATTGATAACATCTGAAAGGACTCCCCCGATCCTTTTATTCTCTTGTTACCCCCGCACTCCAGAAGAGAGCGATATCTGCTCGTTCTGGTGTCTGCTCTACTACAGTCGCAATGAAAGTGCCACAGCATGGGAAAGTGCCATGCGATATTATGGGAGATATACCTTCCTGACCTTCACTCCTGATCAGCTCTTGCCCTGAAGCTTGAGGGTTAGTGGGATTGTTATTATTGGGGTTTTATTTATTATTACTCCGACTAGTGCCACTGTTTTTACCATCATATCATCTGGGGCATAAATCAAGACAGCTTCTTTGATTAGGAAAAAAAAAAAGCAAGAGGAACATATGAACTTTGTTGTTTTTGGCAGCTCTGATCTAGTAGAGTAAGCCCAGAGCTGGGATTCTCCTGACCGTTTTTGGTTTTGCATTCAGCACACTGAAGATGTTCCCCCCTAATTGTTTTGTGTTCACTCTGCCTCACTTATCTCGCCTATAAAATGGTGGCAAAATGGCTACCTGGGCTCAGTTATTCCTCACATGATTTCCTGCTAATTAAAGCCACTGGATCCAAACCAGGCTGCAAGAAGTGTGCTGAGATTTTTCTGAGGGGGCAAATCTACACTTAAAATGGTGTTGTCACAAATGCCACTGTTTTGCTGGAGCTCTTCAATGAAGATGCTTTAAGGTGAACAGAGAGGGGACCCCCATCAGTGCAGTTAATCTGCTTCCCCAAGAGGCAATTGCTGTGTCCCTGGGAGATGCTCTCCTGCCAACCTAGTGCAATTTGCACTGGGGTGGGCAATAATTTTCGCAAGGGGGCCACTTCGCAAATATTGGCATGTGGTCATGGGCCGGTCCGCCTCCTCCCCCACAAAGGGCATGGCCTTGGGCGGAAGGGGTGGGGTGAGAGCTACAGAGAGAGAGGGACAGACAGAGAGACACTTTGGGTGTGAGACACGGACTTTGTGGCAGTGACTGTGTGCGTGTGGCACAGAGACAGTGTGGCACAGATGGAGGGAGGTGACAGTGACACTTAGGCTACGTCTAGACTGCAGGCGTCTTGCTCAAGAAGCTTTTTGCAGAAGAGATCTTCCACAAAAACGTCTTGCGCAAGAGCGCGTCCACACACAAAAGCACATCGGAAAAAGGATGCACTTTGGTGAAAGAGAGCGCCCACACTGCATGGACGCTCTCTCGCAAGAAAGCGCTGATTGCCATTCACAGAATGGCCACCAGGGCACCTGTGAGTCTTCCGATAGGCTGTTTTTGTGCAAAAACCCCGTTTCCCATCCATACACACCTTTTTGCGCAAGAGCTCTTCGTATTCTTCGTAGAAAGAGGAATACCTACACCGCAAAAACCCCTCTGTTCTGTCGATTCACTGTACATTTTCTTGCGCAAAAACGCGCTTGAGGTGTGGACGCTCTGCGGGTTTTTGTGCAAAAATGGCCGTTTTTGTGCAAAAACCCTGTAATGAAGACGTAGCCAGAGAGTGTGGGCTGCCAGCTGCTATTGGCTAAGTTTCTGAGAGAATCCAGGCGCTGTCTCTTTAAGGGAAATCTGTCCTGCTCGGTTGTCTCCCCCCACCTTCAAATTGGAGCAGTTCTGCTGACTGTGTGTCTCCATGTACAACCCCTGCTCGGCTCAAGGGAACAACCTAGCTTCAGTACCCCATTGTCACCCTCGACCCCCCACTCTGCACAGCCAGCAGGAGAACCCTGGGAACAGCTCAGCTGCAGGACAGAGCAAGGTGGTGGAGGGGAAGCTGCTGGTTGTATGGATGCACCTCTGGTAATCAGCTGGGCGGGCCAAAGAGAAATGATTGACCAGCTGGATCTGCCTCCCCCGGCCTGAGTTTGCTTACTCCTGGCCTACACTACACTCTATAACTGCGTCACTCCGGAGTGTGGATCTTTCACACCGTATACCGGTATAAGTCTGTCGCGTAGGCCAGACCTCAGGATCTGCAGTATGTTCTTTGTCTTATAGCTCTCCTACCTAAGCACTGCTATTAGCCCAGTCACACTAGCCTCTGAGCACTTCACAGACATCAATGAATTGATCTGCACATCACCCCTGTGACCTGGGGGAATACAGGTTGCACCTCTGAAATCTGGAATTCTCTGGTCTGGCAACATCCGTGGTCCGGCATGACCATGGATGTTCCAGGACCAGAGAGTCCCAGCACGCTGCAGGGGGGTAGAGCCCGGGATCTGGCACATAGCTCAGCTGAGCTGTGAGGAGGGAGCCAGGAGCCAGCATGCAGCTCAGCTGGGCTACTGGGGGGGCAGGGAGCCAGTGCGCAGCTTGGCTAGGCTGCTGGCAGAGCCAGGAAATGGGGAGAGGGGCATCTGGGGGGGGGGCTCTGAAAATAGCCTCCCCTGGTCCAGAAAAATCCCTCATTCAGGACCAGTCAGGTCCCCAGGGTGCCAGACTGCAGAGGTCCAACCTGTAGTAACGAGCAGTCCTCTTGCACCATAGAGACTAGCACATGTATCAGGTTTTGAGCTTTTGTGGGTACAACCCATGTCATCAGATGAGTTGGAGTGGAAATGACAGAATCCAGGGTATATAGAACAGCAAAAGCGGTTACCTGTCACTTATAGGACCAGTATTAATGAGGCTAATTAAATCAGGCTGGCTGTGTCTCATGCATAGCATGTGATGTGGAAATGTGAATATCAAAGGCGGGGAAGTTGCCTTTGTAGTGCGTTAACCAGTTGAGATCCTAAGTCAGTCCTAAGTTGCTAGTGTTGAACTTATAAATGAACTCTTGTTCTGCTCTCTCCCTCTGTAATCCGGGGATAAAATTCTTTTGTAGCAGGATGGCTACTTTTAAATCCATTATTGAATGTCAGGGAGGTTAAAATGTGCCCCCACAGGTTTCCATACGTTACCTTTCCTGATGTCTGATTTGTGTCCATTTAGCCTTTGGCGCAGAGCCATGGTGTCCAACACACTAGCTGCTAGCCACATGTGGCTATTTGGTCACTTGAGTGTAGCTAGTTGGCTCACAAAATTAATAACATTTTCAGAATAATGTGGCTAGTTCTCTATAGCAGTAGCCACTACAGTGACTTCTGCTTCAGAACTGGTTGGACACCATGGTCCTGTGATATTTTGCTTGTATAGATGTGTGGACAGAGTTAGCACCGGGGTTTGTTGCAGGGTTAGGTTCCTGGGTGAGTGTTTCTGGGGTGGGATGTTGCTGCTGGTGAGTGTTTGCTTCAGGTTGGGGGGCTGTCTGTAGGCAAGGACTGGCCTGTCTCCCAAGGTCTGTGAGCATGAGGGATCAAGAGAGACAAAACTACTTGCCGAAGGTCAGACTGGAAACTGGACCCAGATCATCCATGTTCCAGCCCTGTATGTAGCTACAAAACCATTCATCTTTTATTTTTAGAACTAGTATTTCTTTGCATTACAGTAGCTACCCCAGGTCTGAGACACTGTGGCTACGTCTAGACTGGCATGATTTTCCGCAAATGCTTTTAACAGAAAAGTTTTTCCGTTAAAAGCATTTGCGGGAAAGAGCGTCTAGATTGGCACGGACGCTTTTGCGCAAAAGCACTTTTTGCGGAAAAGCATCTGTGCCAATCTAGACGCGGTTTTGCTCAAGAAAGCCCCGACTGCTGTTTTCACCATCGGGGCTTCTTTGTGCAAAACACTTTTTAGCTGTCTACACTGGCCCTCTTGCACAAATACATTTGCACAAAAGGGCTTTTGCCCGAACGGGAGCGTTATTGTATTTGCGCAAGAAGCACTGATTTTGTACATTACAAAGTCAGTGCTCTTGCGCAAATTCAAGCGGCCAGTGTAGACAGCTGGCAAGTTTTTCCGCAAAAGCGGCTGCTTTCGCAGAAAAACTTACCAGTCTAGAGGCAGCCTGTATGTATAACAATAATACCTAGTTCTTATGCAACACTTTCCATCATTACACCAGTTGAACCTCTCTAGTTCGGCAACATCCGTGGTCCAGCATGATGTTAGTTAGCCAGATGTCCACTTATCACGGGTGTGGCCAAGTTTCCCACAGTTTCATAAAGTTTGTTTACTGCCACCAGTCCTGGCTCTCAGCGTGCTGTTCTGAAGCTCTAATTTACCCCTCAATGTCTTCTAAGGGCCTCGCAAGCTGTGGAAGTGTTGGTAGTGCTTTTTTTGTGATGGTATTTCCCGGCACCTCCAGTCAGAGCTTACCTGGAAAGAACGGAGCATACAGGCATCTCTGTAACGAAAATGGCCAACAGCCGTGTTTCTTAAAGGGGCTGCATCTCTTAAAAGGGCAATGCTGGCCCCACTGCCTTTTTTTTTTCAACAACTTTTCCCCTGGAGTACGGGCACCTTTTTTTTTTTTTTAATACAGAAAAAGCACTGCGTGTTGGTAATGCTGCTAGACAATATTGACCTCCCGTGGTTAGGCAAATTCTCTGGTTTGGCACCGGTCAGGTCCCCAGGGTGTTGGACTAGACAGGTTCAACCTATATATAATAAAAAGACTGTTCCCCGCCAACAAATGTGTGATGACAGAAGACAGCTGAATGCAACAAAGAGAGGGGGATATCACATGATTCATTGTTTTGTCTAAATCACAGAAGTTATTGCCTGATCCAAGTCTGATCCCGAATCTTGGCCATCAGAGAGTTGTGCTTCATATTGATTTTCATCTGCAATCAAAACTCAGACTTTGGTGGAATCCCTATAAAATGGCTGGGATTTGAGGAGAACATTGGCGCAAAGCAGAGAAGAGTTCGTAAAAGGTTTGCTCTTCTATATTTACTTGGAATACATGTACTGCATTCTGAAAAGACTGTAGAAACAGCCTGAAAGAGCTCTGAAGAGACTGACAGTCTGGCCTCTAACCACGATTTTATTCTAGCCATGTGCCCCACTCTTTTGTCCTTGAATTCAGCAAATCAATCCTCGGGCCAGAATAAATCCTAATGCTCAGCCTCTGAAGTAGCACCAAACCTCAGTGCATAGAAACATACAGTCCTGCTGCCCAGCCTTGAAATTTACATACGTTTGTCCAACTACATTGGTGAGGGCTGTGGAATAACAAAACAGGAAGAGCTGTAAAACAAAGCTTTTATCTCCCCTTGCGTCTGCAGCAAAATGCCATGTGGTAATGAAGGCTGACACTAAAATTATCTTTTCAGCAGCCTGACATCAGAATTAATTCCCAGCGAGCGGTGTTTATTAAGAGAACGATATTTAAAATATGGGGGGAGGGTGATGTTTGCACTTATTTCATTAGAAATCTAGAGCTAGACATCAGAACAGGATGTGCACAGGGATAATAATTGTAGGCTTTACATCTTTACCATTTAAATGCTCCTTCTCTTTTGGAGCCTGTCTAGACAGAAGCGTTGGGATTCGGAAGTCAACCTACATGGCAATATGACTGCATCATAATGTAGTTTATGCCCAAGGGAGATTACGTTCGGTTCAAGCTTTTTTACATCTTTTGCCTCTTATTGTGAGTGCACTTTACATAACACTATTATCTTGAAGGGAGGAAGAGAACATGAAATGAGACCAGCTACTGAAGTAGGTGCCCTGTAAAAGTAACTTTAATTAAAGAACAGCAAAGGCACCGATGAAATGCGCTGGTTTTCCCTTTCGACATTCGGAATTGAGCCGAGTGCTGGTGAAAGACACGTCAGTGGCCAGAGATGGACATTGTTTATACCACAGAAGAGAATGTCAGTGGCCAGAGATGGACATTGTTTATACCACAGAAGAGAACAAGGGGCAATGGTCTCAAGTTGCAGTGGGGGAGGTGTAAGGGGACTATTAGGAAAAATGATTTCCCGAGGTCGGTTGGGAAGCACTGGGCTGGGTTCCCTAGGGAGGTGATGGAATCTCCATCCCTAGAAGCTTTTAAATCCCAGCTTGACAAAGCCCTGGCTGGGATGATTGAGTTGAGGTTGGTCCTGCTTTGGGCAGGGGGTTGGACTCAATGACTCCTGCGGTCTCTTCCAGCCGTAGGAGTCTACGGTTCTAAGATTCTAACAGCTTCTGATAGGTAAGCCAGTCCCTCACCCATTCTCCAGGTCCCTTCTGTCCTCTGCAAAACCACTGAGATGGCGTTTCTGCTGTTATGGATGGCTAATGATTTTTATGTGGGAATCCCAAGCCCAGCTGGTGCTCAGGCTAATCAATTACAACCCCCAAGCAGAAGGACTGAGGCCCCTTACTTAGCAAGTGAAACTGCTGGTGTTATTCGTATTCCCATAAGTAACATTGGTCCAGAATTGAATAGTTGAAAAGGTGATTCCTTTCAGAAGGTGTATCCATAAAAACAGTGGGTAGTTCTGTGGCACCGTAGAGACCAACAAAGAAATATAGGATCAAGAGCTTTTATGGGCAAAGCTCACTTCATCAGATGGGTTGGAGTGCAAATAATAGAATCCAAGATATATGTTGTTCGTCCATCGAGGTCGATGAGGACCGCCCAATGTCATCAGTTTAGTTGGGTGTGGGTTCATAGATAGCTGATTAGTCCAATTCAAGCCCGGAATTGATGGTTGCAGTGGGGACATGATAAATCGGGCTGCCAACCGGAAGAAGAGAAGATACCAGCCCTAGACTTGCGAAGAAGACATTTCTCTGCAGCATACCGCAGTCTCTTTTGTTCATAGGCTATTGCACCATCATGTATTCATCTGCGCCAGGCAGAACGATCATCAGCAATGCTCTCCCAGGTTTCAGGATCTATGTTACAGTTCTTGAGGGAGGCCTTGAGGGTGTCTTTGAATCTCTTCTTTTGACCTCCAAGAGATCGCTTGCCATGTTGTAGTTCGCCATAGAGCATCTTCTTGGGCAAACGATCATCGGACAGGCGCACAACATGGCCAGCCCATCTGAGTTGTGCCTTGCAAAGCATGATGTAGATGCTTGTCATATTAGCCTGTAGAAGGACATCGGTGTCTGGAACTTTATACTGCCATCTTATCTTCAGCAGTCTCCGTAGACAGTTCAGATGGAAGTGATTCAGCTTTTTCGCATGACGACTATAAACAGTCCAGGTCTCACAAGCATAGGGAAGGGTGGGCAGGACGACTGCCGAATAGACTTTTAGCTTGGTCTCAGTCTTAATGCCTCTTCGATTCCAAACATTAGATTGAAGCCTTCCAAAAGCTGCACTGGCTCTGGCGATTCTAGTGTTCACCTCCTCGTCGATGTTGGCTGCCTTTGATAGAGTGCTGCCAAGGTATGTAAAACTGTCCACGTTGTTAAGCTTCTGGCCATTGACAACGATAGATGGCTCAGTGTAGTCACAGCCAGGAGTGGGCTGATGCAAAACCGTGGTGTTTTTGGTAGAGATCGTGAGGCTGAAATACATGCATGCTGAGGAGAATAGATTCATGCAGTGTTGCATGCCCACTTGCGTACCTGTGTTGAGGGCGCAATCATCCGCAAATAGAAAGTCACGACTTGAATCTTGGTCTCGACTTGAATCTTGGTTCTGGTCTGAAGCCTCCTCAAGTTGAATTGCCTTCCCTCAAAATGGTAGCACAAGTCGATCCCGACATTATTTTCTCTAAAGGCATCAATCAGCACGG
>JANRFK010001605.1:5060482-5073493 GCA_030068395.1 Apalone spinifera | reverse complement strand
CTATTAAAGTTAATTTGAACTAACGGCTGTTAGTTCGAATTAACTTTGTAGTGTTGACATACCCTGAGATATTGTGCAGTTGATGTTCACAAAGGACTTTGAAATCCTTGCATGAAAAGCATTAGGGAGCTTCAAAATACTTAGCACCAGAGACACCGAGAGGAGAATGCAGTGGGGAAAGCAGCCCTCAGTTAGCGTGTAGGGAAGACTGAAGAGTGAAAGTGATGGTCATGACCAGTGTTCCCTATAAGCTGTGTGCTTGTGCGGCCACTCAGGAGAGATTCGCATGCCACTCAGCTGAGTAGCAGAGCACTTTGTTTCCACTGGTGGTGCACATTCATACATGCCTCAGTGCGCCCCAAAATTATTCCGCACATGGATGGAAAAATTCTGCTCGTGGATGGAAAAGATTAGAGGGAACATTGGTTATTACCTCCATTGAGAACCAAGCAGAATGTCTCCTCTTTGGACAATGTTCATGTAAAAATATTCTGTGTAGAATTCCAAGCCTGATTCTCCATTGCCCTGTTGTGGTGTTTACACCAAGGCAAAGTGGATATAAAAAGACCCTTATTTGCCAAAGTGATCTTTGTAAATCCACACCCGCTTGCATTACACACCCCAATTCCCCCTTTTGATTTAAAATACAACAAATAGTCTAGCAGCACCTTAAAGACTAACAAAACTTGTAGATGAGGTCATGAGCTTTCATGGGCGCAATCCACTTCTTCGGATGAGTGGAGTATTACAAGTCCAGTTCCAAAAATAAATAGAGGATGGGGGGGAGGGAGTATGGTGGGAACACTAGTCCTGCACCCGTCAACCCTGAGGTCTGATCCTTAAATGCAGACCCCGCGGCCCAATCTTTCAAATGCTGGCCCAGTGGCCTAGTCCTTTACGAGATCCCCTCTTATGATCTGGGAGGAAAGTGGGGGGGGGGCTGGGCCCTCCCTCTTCACCAGGCCCCAACCGAGGGCCCTATCAGTGGCAGGTGGTTCCCACCACTGGCTCAGTGGGGAGTTCTCCTCGAAACGCGCCGAGCCCGCCAGGGCTTTTCCCACTCCCCACCGTGGGTTGCTTCCTACCCCAGCCCCCTGGCCGGCGGCAGTCCCACCTGTCGATGAGGGTCTGGTGGCAGTTGCGACATTGGCAGGCCCGGTGTGGGGTGCAACAGCGGCTGGTGCGGCGACAGCATCTGGGGGGCTGTATGGTGCAGCCTGCGTTGCGGTCAAGCTCGGCCCGGGGGTATTAGCGGTGTGGTCCGCTGGTCCGGCATCTCTCGCTCCGGCTGCAGCGGCTGTGGCTTGGGTGGTTGGACAGTGGCTCCATCTCCTCTGGAGGTCAGCTTTTTATACCTGGGCTGCACTGGGAGCATGCCCAGCAGGGCTGCAGGGGAGGGGCATATTCTACCCAATAGGCATGCTCCCCTTCCCCTTGTCTAGTGTGGGGTTGGCAAGCCCTGTCACAGGAAGAAAGGGGGAAAAAATAGTGACTTAGAGCAGCGCTACTCAACCCGTGGCCCGCAATAAGGTTTGGGTTTCCATGGGGCTCAACATGCGGCCCACAGGTGGGATCCTTTGCACATGGCCTCCACTGGGAACACGCTCCACAACGGTGAGGTGTCTCCCAGGCAGGGTGAGCACTGAAAGACGCAAGCAGATGGCTTGGCTGGAACTGATGAGTACAGGATGTCTGCGACCAGGGAGGAGGTGCTGCGAGTGCCTGGGCATTATGGGAAGTGCTTTGTATTCATACCCAGCGGTGTAAAATAAGCTATTTGTATTTATTTGCATATATATTTGTATGTAGATGCAACCACACTTAAGTTGCGGCCCTCAGCATGTGCTGTATCATTGTGGTCCCCAGGACTTCCAAAGTTGAGTAGCTCTGACTTGGAGTGTTCAAGTTACAACAGGCTGATAGAGAAGGTGCAAATTGTTCTTAAGTACCCATTATTTGGTTGGTTAAGTCATTAGGACGCGGATGTGCTAGCCAGGTAATGTCTTTCTTCATGCCTTTTTGATGGCTCCCAAAACTTGTAAATGAAGTTAAGTTCCAACACGTCCCTGTGTATTTGGCTTGTGGAATTGGCTTGAAACAACCCGGTGACTTTGAGATCCATTCATGCGTGCAGGTTAAAGTGTTCTCCAACAGGTTTCTGTGTGTTGCCTTTTCGGATATCTGATTTGTGTCCATCAATTCTTTCCCATAGAGACTGTCACCAGTTTGGCCAATATACGTGGCAAAGGGGCATTTTATGGCATAGATCGCATGAGTGGATGTGCAGTTAAATGAGCCTCTGATTTGGTGGTTGATGTGGTTGGCTCCACTGATGAAATCACTTGTGTAGATGTGTGGGCAGAGTTGGCACCGGGGTTGATCATAATGTTCGTTCTGCGGAGAGAATATTTACTTCTCATTAAATCATTAGTGGATTAAGAACTGGACGGAGAGGTTGGCAGACACTCTCTGGCCAGTGAGTAATGCAGCTGGACAACTTTAAAATCACGTCAGTCGTTCGAAATCAAAAGACCTGCCTGAATCCTCTGGGAAAGAATTGCTGCATGACTCAGTCTCTGGAATGACTTGAAATCCAGGCTGGCCTGAGGAAGATCAAATTGGCAGTGTCTAAGGCAGGAAAGAGAGCATGGGAGAGGGGAGAGGCAAACCAGTACCCTAGAAGCAGAGAGAGAAGATGAGAGGAGTACTAGAAACAGGACTTTGTACCATTTTGCAACGATTAATGCAAAGAATAATCGTGCTGCCTTTGTTTGACCCACCCACGCAAAGAATTAAAGGAGTATGTGTGTGCTAAAGAAGCTCCTGGTTCTATCGGGATCTTGGGTTGGGGCCAACACCTGCTTTTTGGAGAACCCCGCCATGAGCAAGTGGGTAGGAAGCAGGCGGAGTCTATTATTTTCCTCCGCTACCAACGCTATCCCCCTTCCCTTGCTGCTGGCTAGTAGAATTCAGAGCTTGTCTTCTCAGTAATGAGAAGACCTTCCTATACTGAGAGAAGAGCTCCCAACCTCTCGGTGCTGTCTATATGGGGGCTTAGGTTGGTGTCCCTATGGCGCTCAGAGGTGAGGGCTGTAGTTTAGGCCTCAGTCAGCATCAGCGGGGAAGTAAACTGCCCCCTTTCTGGGTCTGTGGTTAACACAGGGCCAGGGATTATCTTCATCTTCAATACTTAACCAAACAGTCAACCAATGATCATTTGCTACTCGGTCGGTTCCTATGCAGCCATAAGGACTAGACAAGCCAAGAGTCCAATGTTGGCGGAGACTCGACGCACCTCTGTAATAGGGGCTCTGTCTCTGGGCCACCCCCACTCCATGGTGGGCAGAATTTTACCTCAGACGCTGAAAGCCGCCCAGAGAACGGCATTTGACAAAATGTCTCACAGCATCCTTGCGATGCATCTGAAAAGCGAAGACACCATCTGCGGACAATGGCCACCGGAGTCTGTTTATTGGCAGGCCATTCACATCTGCATGACAAATGAAGTTGTTCCCCTTCGTGCCCAATATACCACAGGGGTATTTTGTGGGGGAAGCCTCCAGCTTTCTTCAGGCTGAGCGGTACCATGTCCATGTTTTGCAACTGCCTAGCAATGCAGAGAGGATCCAGCTCGAATGGCTCCTGAATTTGGTGGCCGTGCTGAGATGATGCTGAGTCCATATTTTGTGGTAAACAACTCATGGCGGATGGTAAAAGGCCAATCTGGAGCGGTTGGGGGGAAACCTCCATATGAGCATTGGAGGAACTAGTGAGCATCAAACCCAAATAGCAAAAAATGGAGATTGCTTGGACAGATTCATTATTCAAAGAGACTGAGGTCATGAGTGGGCTTGACCCTAGATTTTGTCTTCAACTTCAATACATGGAGGCCAACCTTAGCCAGCTCTGCCTCCATTTGCTGGATGAGCCGGCTGGGAATAAATAGCCCATATTATTATTTAAGGGTACGTCTACACTAGCCCCCAGATCAATCTAGGGAAGCTAACGAAGGCGACCAGAATTGCAAATCAAGCCCGGGATTTAAATATCCTGTGCTTGACTTGCATGTTCCCAGCCGGTCGCCATTTTAGAAATTGACTACCCAAAGTAACTGCCCGCTTCTACACGCGGCAGTGAAATGGGATTCCGATTTAAAGCCCTAACTCGAATTAGCTGGTATTCCTCTTGCAATGAGGTTTACTAGCTAATTCGAATTAGGAGCTTTAAATCGGAATCCCATTTCACTGCTGCATGTAGACGCAGGCAGTTACTTCGGGCCAGTCAATTTCTAAAATGGCGACCGGCCGGGAACATGCAAATCAAGCGCGGGATATTTAAATCCTGGGCTTGATTTGCAATTCTGGTTGCCCTCATTAGCCTCCCTAGATCGATCTAGGGGGCTAGTGTAGACGTACCCAAAGTGTTTGGAAATGAAACCTATCATATGGTGTCTCTGCTTCATCATTCTCACCTCTGTTTGTTGTAGTTGGGTTCCTTTACACTTGTTGGTGTGTTCAGAAGGCTGCTTGCTACTCCAGAGATCCGGGCAGGGCCCGAAAGTGGGCTTTTACACACAGTTTTATAAGTGGAGGGCTGCTCTGTAGGGGTTGATTATTGGTCAATTTCTTTCAGTGAAAATGAGTCGTTGTGTACTTGTCCTGGTGGCAAATAGCAGCAACCCGATCGAAAGAATGACAAAGCTTTTGTGTAGCAATAGCACATGTTGAACCTCTCTAGTCCGGCACACTCTGGTCTGGCAACATCCGTAGTCCGGCATGATTTGAGTGAGCTGGGTGTCCACTTTTCATGGGTATGGCCAAGTTTCCCGCAGTCCCATAAAGTTTGTCTACAGCCCCCAGTGCTGGCTCTCAGTGTTCTGTGCTGTTCTTTAGCTCTAATTTACCCCTAAATGTCCTCTAACAGCCCAATGAGCAGGGGAAGTGTTGGTAATGCTGCTAGACAATATTGACCTCCTGTAGTCCGGAAAATTCTCTGCTTTGAAACCAGTGAGGTGCCGAGGGTGCTGGACTAGAGATGTTCGCACTGTACAAAGAAACAATCACATTTTGAGTATCCCAGGTCACATCTCAGTGTTTCTGTAAGTCCAAGCCCTTGGAGGAAGACCTCAATTTAATCATATTATTGAAGAGTACGGCACATTAAATCAGCAATAAATGACATCTTTTTAGCCCTCTGAAGCCGTGTGTGTCCTTGACATTCTGCCAGGAAATGTCCACGTTAACACTAGATCATGCTGCTTGTTATTTCAGTTGGGGAAGTACAATGTATGATTTGCTACTGGGTCTGAATCTCCTATGTCGTCCCCATCACTGTCATCTTTAATAGTATTTATTATCATCGTTTTAATTCCAGCTGAATGTGGAAGAAAGCACAAGGAAGAGTCACGATGGAACTACATATATTAATGGGGTGATAAATTATTTGTAGAAGGGAAATAATATATGAAAAATCCAAAATTGTCACTTGGGATTATGCTCTGCATGATTCAGTCTTGTCTGGTTTCCATGCAAACTCGGACTGGCTGCAGATGATGGACGCTGGCAGCTGCATCTTTCCATAAGAACGGCCAGACTGGGTCAGACCAAAGGTCCATCTAGCCCAGTACCTGTCTTCCAACAGTGTCCAATGCCAGGTGCCCCCTAGGAAATGAACAGCACAGGTAATCATCAAGAGATCCATCCACTGTTGCCCATTCCCCAGAAGCTAGGGGCACCATTCCTCCCCAGCCAACCCATTGATGGCTCTATCCTCCATGAATTTATCTAGCTCTGTTTTGAACCCTGTTATAGTCTCGGACATCACAACATCCTCTGGCAAGGAGTTCCGCAGGTTGACTGTGCATTTTGTGTGAAGAAGTACTTCCTTTGGTTTGTTTTAAACCTGCTACTTGTTGATTTCATTGGGTGACTCTTAGTTCTTGTGTCATAGAAAGACGTAAATAACTCTTCTTGATTCACTTTTCCCACACTGGGCAAGTGCCTAGAAAAGTGAGGGAGGTTCTCAATGGTGATCTCCCCGCTTAAACTGAGCTGAAGCTATATTTCATCCAGGCTCCAGGGGAAACCCTCTTCAGAGTCCTGGGAGAGGCAGTTCTTCCTTGGATTTACGCTAGGCTCAGGAATGCAGGAGCAGGCCTTCCAGGGGTGAGCTTTTAAGAGGCGCAGCACAGAATTTGCCCACAGGGGGGGGAGAACTGAGGTTGGTTTCAGCTACTTTTGCACCCTCCCAAACCTGGGTTGTCCAGGTTCAAGAGCTATAATTTAGCACAGAGGTGCATAGGCTATGGCTCCACCCCTAAATGCCTTTCCTAACCCAGCCCCGCCCTCTGGTGGTCTTAAAAGATGGCCTCCAGCTGTCAGTAGCCTGGATTTTGACATTTCTCCCCCTGCTGGACTCAGGGCTTTTAGGGCCCCTTTAAACTGCTCCTATCTTTTCACCGAGTGTAAAGATGGGAGTTAAATGAGGTCCTTATGCAGGGCACGGCTGAAAAATAAAGCTCACACCTGTGGTGTTTACTCATCTCCTTATTGAATCTGTGCCTTAGTTTAAGGAACCTTCAACGCGAGGCCCGCAGCTCAAACTGTTTCAGTCTCTACTTCTCAGTGAAACGTCTACGCAAGAAGAACAAGAATAATTACATTTTCTGTGTGAGAACGCACTGAAAAAGGTTAAAAAAAATCTCATTAACGCTCTGCCAATCTTGACTTTCAAATGCAAGTTTGCTATGATTATCACGTTTGTCCTCAGCTTAACAAAATATCAAAATTAACATTTCTTTGATGGGCTGGATTTTTATATATTTTGTCCATCCCATTGCTATTATAGTTCTCCACGAATAGAAATGTACCAATTTCATATAGGTTTGTTTTTGTGTCATTTATAGTCATACTTGATGGAAGCCTCTAATTCTGGCAGCTTTTCAGTGTTACATGTGAGAAACATCCAAATAAGGACTAATGCATTTTAAAATAACATTGATACTGCAGCGGAACAAAATAGCTGTTCGTGTGAGATCAATAAGGCCATGATGATGGTTTTTAAAGGGTGGAAGAATTGCTTCTGAAGTTCTGGTGATGATTCCATAAAATATACAATTTGCATATGACACCCAGCTGGGAGAGGTTGCAAGCCCTCTGGAGGGTAGGATTAAAATTCAAAAGGACCTTGATTGTAGAATTAGTCTGAAATCAATTAGATGAAATTCAGTGAAGACAAGTCGAAGCCTGACAATTGGAAGGGGAAAAGAAATCAAATGCACCACAGCAGGAGGGGGAATAACAGGATAAGTAGCAATACTGCCGAAGTGAATCATAGAATCATAGAATACAGGGACTGGAAGGGACCTCGAGAGGTCATCGAGTCCAGTCCCCTGCCCTCATGGAAGGACCAAATACTGTCTAGATCATCCCTGATAGATATTTATCTAACCTACTCTGAAATATCTCCAGAGATGGAGATTCCACAACCTCCCTAGGCAATTTATTCCAGTGTTTGACCACCCTGACAGTTAGGAACTTTATCCTAATGTTCAACCTAAACCTCCCTTGCTGCAGTTTAAGCCCATTGCTTCTTGTTCTATCCTCAGAGGCCAAGATGAACAAGTTTTCTCCCTCCTCCTTATGACACCCTTTTTAGATACCTGAAAAATAAATTGAACATCCTCCAATAAATGATGCAGTTGCAAAACAGGCTAATGTCATTCTGGATGGAGCCTCTGCTGGAGTACGGTGTCCAGGTCTAGGTGCTACACTTTTACTACAAGTAGGTCGATTTTATTTAATTCGACTTTGAGCATCCGATGTAACAAATGCGATTTTGCAAGTCCCCACTAGGAGGCTTTTGTCGACAGAGCACATCCGGGCTGCCAAGAGTTGTAGTGACTCAAGCAGTGATGCATTGTGGGTAGCTATCCCACATTCTTGCAGCAGGTTGGAATTCTGGAGTAGGGTCCCAATGTCTCATGGGATGAAAAGATTGTTGTGGGTGGTTATCGGTGCATGTCTTCGGCTTCCTGTGTCTGTGGTACCCTTTGTTTTCACACAGCACAGCTGTGTGTCCCGGGGGTAGCCCTTATCTACCAGGCCCTCTGCAATTTTGTCACTGATATCAGCATTTCTTTGGCTGGCTGGGAATTCTGTTTATTTAGACTCTTCTGCCTCCACCCCCACAACAATCAGATCCCCTGTCTCCTGAATGCTCCATGCTGGACGCATTTGTGACCTGGGCATGCTCAGCTGGCTGAGGAGCTTTGGAGTTCAAAGTGCTCACCAGAGCATTCAGAACAGAGTACTCTGGGGCCACCAGCTGAGAGCCAGCAACTCTGAATTACAAAGGCTGTGTCTTCACTATAGGGAAGATCATTGGCTTCCAAATTGATCTTCCAGAGTTTGATTTAGTGGGTCTAATAAAGACCCACTAAATCAAACTCAGAGGGCACCCCTCCCCCATTGGTGGCCAGTTCTGCTCTTGTGTGTGGGGAGTAAGGGAAGCTGAAAGGAGCGTTTGCTCCTGTCAGCCTTCCGCTGTGGGGATGGCGGGAAAGCGCAAAACAAAGTACATCTACTCCAGCTACGTCATTAACATAGCTGCAGTTGCGCATCTTAATTCAACCTTCCCTTTTAGAGTTGACCTGGCCAAAGTGAGTTCACTGCCCTTAATTCATGGTGTGAATGTTGCTTCTGGCTTTACTCCACTGGCTCAGGTGAAGTACAGGGGTCGATTTAAAAGCCTATTCAGTTGACAGGAGGCAGTACAAGCAGACTCATTACAAATTCGACCCAATGCCGAATATGTGGACCTAAGCCTGTGGTATAGACCAGCCCTGAGAAAGCTGTGGAGAAACTGGAGACAGTCCAGAGGAGAGCAACAAAAATGATAAACAGAATTAGAAATCCCCTCCAGGCTGGCTGCCCACCATGACTTGTCTCCTAGAGACCTGTTCCTTCCTGAAGCTCTTCTCCCAGGCTCCACCAAAGAGAGCTTCTATTTCCAGGATCCCCCCCCCCCCCGTTTAGATCTTCTGTCCCAGGAGCCTGTCTGCTGCCTAATCCAGACTTCCTGCCTTGGGAGGTGACCAAGAAAGAGTGTAGAATCCCTGTCAGGGACATTGGGTTTATTTGGTCCTGTCTTGGTGCTGGAGATTGGACCAGGTGACCTGTGAGCTTGCTTCCAGCCCTACATTTCTACAGCTCGATGAAGCATCCTCTGACGGGACAATATTTGGGCATGACCCTTCCCAGATAACATTTGATTAAATTATATTTTTCTCCTGTTCTTAGACCCCCACACGAAGAAGTGTGAGGCTTCCCAAGTTTCTCTCACGGCACCAGACTTGAAGAAACACCTGTGAGAAGTAACTTTTTTCATTTACCTCCTGTGATATACAGAGAGGCTTACTTTAGTGCCTATTATTGTTGATTCTCTATTAATCTATTTATACCCTCTTGTGTTGCTGGGTAACAGATACCGTCATTCCTGTCAGCAGTTACAGAATTATTTTTATTTACCATGAAATGCAGATTTGAGTATACTCACAGTCCAATGTTGATATGGTTTCTTAGTATTCAGAGATGAGACCACACAAAGGCCTTAGTCCTAAACTACTCAAGCCTTTGAAATATTCAGTGCTGAAGTCCCCCATCTCTTCCAGCATTATACCAAAGGACTATGGTGCACCAGTAACACGTCAAACACTCCTATATTATATCAAGCAATAGTAGAGTAGGTCACTATTATGTTAAGGGGCAGTCTTGGACAATCTAAATATTTGCTACTAGATTTACCCAGTATTGCTCGGGTCCTTAACTCAATTATTTTTTGTTTTACTCTCTCATAGAGTACAGATGTTGCAAACTTTTGCTAGCAGATGGCTCCCTACTTCACAAAATAAGATTCCCCCATTGCTCAGATCCTTTTCTTCATTTGAATCATTGTTCTGGGAGGAGAGGTTCAGTTTGCAGACTGCCCTGGGGAGAGAGGACTAACCTTTTCCTCTCCCACTGCAGCCGATTGCAGGTAATAAGCACCTCTCCACGGCTGCTGCAACTCCAGTGGGCACAGCCAGGGGAGGGCTGCATGTCCCCTGGCTGACACAGGTCCAGGTTTGTCTGCCCCCTGTGCTCCCTCACCAGAATGAGGAATGCAGCAAACTGCACTTTCCCCTGGCTCACTTGCCTGGTGATCCTGTCTCTTTTCTGTCTGGTTTTCTAACAAGCAGTCCCAATCTAGGCACATCCCATTTCCCTGGCACACCCAAACGCTGACCTTGCTTTAAGCTATGAAAAGAGGAAGCTGCCTACCGCATTTGGTGGTCCTAGCTCTTACCATTTAGGAGGAGTTCTTGTACAGACAAACAGACAGATGCACACACAGACGCACAAACGCTCTCAACTACGTAGTAGATTGGAGTGCCATTTGATAAAATAGCGTGTACAGGAATTTACAAAGACAACCTATTACGGATGATAGCCTATGCTGGGTGGTGGTGAAAGGAATGAGATCTGTGTTACAGTGTAGGGAAAGGGTTTACTTTATGCGGGGTGAGCTAGGAAAATGTGCGGCATTTGAAAACACATGCAGCCTTTGCTGGAAGCCAGTCGACACCAGGGACTTGGCAAAATCCAGCCCACAGTTCTGATATGAAATGAGGACCATGAAAGGGCCTGGATACACAGCATGATGAACATGAGCTGGGACCGACTGGCTAAACAGCCGTTCAGCAGAAAAGGTCCTGGGGATTACAGTGGATGAGAAGCTGGATATGTGCCCTGGTAGCCAAGAAGGCTAATGGCATCTTAGGGTGCATTAGTAGAAGCATTGCCAGCAGATCTAGAGAAGTGATTATTCTCTGTTATTTGGCACTGATGAGGCCGCATCTGGAATATCGTATCCAGTTTCAGATCTCCCACTACAGAAAGGATGTGGGCACATTGGAGAAAGTCCAACATAGGGCAACAAACATGATTAGGAGGCTGGAGCACAGGATTTATGAGGAAAGGCTGAGGGATTTGGTCTTATTTAGTCTACAGAAGAGAAGAGTGAAGGGGGATTTGATAGCGGCCTTCAGCTCCCTGAAGGGGGGTTCCAAAGAGGCTGGCGAGAGGCTGTTCTCAGTAGTGACAGATGGCAGAACAAGGAGCAATGGTCTCAAGTTGCAGTGGGAGAGGTCGAGGTTGGATATTAGGAGAGACCCTAGGAGGGTGGGGAAGCACTGGGATGGGTTCCTAGGGAGGTGGTGGAATCTCCATCCCTAGAGGTTTTTAAGTCTCGACTTGACAAAGCCCTGGCTGGGTTGATTTAGTTGGGTTTGGTCCTGCTTTGGGCAAAGGGCTGGACTTGATGACCTCCTGAGGTCTCTTCCAGCCCTAGGATTTCATGATTCTGAGTCAGCTCATCTTTCACTCCTCCCCAACCAAAGGGCCTCTCTGGTAGGGTAGGAGTGAGGAGTGGACTTTCTGGAATCTGTCCATTTGATAACGGCAGAGCCAGGGTGTGATGGCACATCAGGGACCCACCCCCGATCCTGCACCCCCGTAGCAGCAAGATGAGACTCTGCCAGCCAGTAGAATAAAGAGGATTTATTGTTTCTCCAGGATACAGCACAACATAGACGTGATGTGGTTACAGGAGTCAGGGCCAGGCAGCCTCAGACCCCTTGGGGTTGGGATCCACTGGCCCCTTAACCCCCAGTACTCAGCTTAGTCTCTTCTCTCCATGTTTTTCCAGACAAATCTACCCAGCTCCCAGGCCCTGCCCCCCAGCCAGGTGACCATCTCCGCCTCCCTTCCTTTGTCTCTTCCTCCGGGAAGAGTCTTGTTACCTGCTCAGGCTGGGACTAGATGTTTGGGCCAAAACACACATGGGCGATTCAGTGGGAAGCACACATCACAGCGCAGGGGAACCCTGGGTGACAGAGCAGACAGCACCCCCACTACGTCACACAGGAAGCAAAGAATTCGCAGCCACATCCACTTAAGTCAAGCAGTAGCTGTTCTGTACCATGGCAGACCAAAGGAGCACAAACCATCAGACAGATGTGGCCTACACTGAAGGAGCTGAGAAATGCAGATGGTATGAGACGTTAGGGTGGCAGCGGCTGGGATCATCACCTTCATATGCTTCATGACGGCAAGAGACCAGCACAGCAGAATCCATCCCCTCGCCTTAGCATGGGACGGGGCCCCTGGGGAGATGTGTAGTGTGGCTCTGGGTCAACCTCCAGCCTAGGTGGACAAGTTCAGTCAAGTTGCAACTTCTGAACCTTCATACTCCGGTCAGTGATTGAGAGCTGTCGATGACTTGGGGGCCTCCAGCCTGCACGCTGAATGGTTCTGACTCAGGCCCGGCCTTTGGGGAAAGCAGTTGCCTTGGGCCCCGCGCACTCAAGGCCCAGCACTGCCCGGCTCCCGCCCACCCGGCCGCTCACTCGCTGCCCTGACTGGGAGCTGCCCGGCTGGGCGGCTCAGCCATCCACAGTGTGCTGCCTGGGGTACCAGGTGAGGCCTGCCTGATTCACCTGTCAATGCCATTCCTTTCTGAGAGATTGTCGAGCACTCCTCAGCTGGGCCCTCCTCCTTGCTGTATAGAGGTCCATATAGTCGCTATCAGGCCTTGGAAAGGACTTTTCCCAACCCCGTCCTCTTTCGTCACAGTGCTGCTCCTCTTGGATTTTCTTTTTTCTTTGCCACTGGACGGGCTGTATGTTGCTTGTCTGCACCACAGCCCAGAGCAACTCTCCCAGGGTCCTGCAGAGAAAGGCCAGGTCCTACGGGTGATCCTCGTTCCCATTTCCCTCCCTAAAGATTCCCTACATTGAGGTGTTGCTGCTGCTCCTCATGCGGGCCTGACCCATCGCCCACCCTGCAGTCAGCGGGTTTCTTGCCACTGATGTGAACGGGCTGGGAATTCGGCCCTTGGGCCCTTTCCTCTCCCAGCTCTTGGCCCTCCTCCCCCCTGCAGAGCAGCGGCGGATATAGGGCAGGGCGAGCGGGG
>JANRFK010001605.1:5040472-5060382 GCA_030068395.1 Apalone spinifera | reverse complement strand
GAGGTTTCCCACCCCTGCCACAAATACAGGAGGCCCCTGCTTTGTAACAGCCCGATTTACGACCCTCCCCCCGCCACCATTATGACCTTTTTCCGAAGTGGAGAAGGGGCCAAAATCCCCCGACTTACGTCCTTGGCCTATTGTAAATGCAGACTCGAGTTACGACTAGGGTTGCCAGGTGTCTGGTATTGGCCCTGACAGTCCAGTATTTGTGGCTTCTGTCAGGTAAAAAAAAACCCCAGAAAATACCGGACCAGTAATATGTCTGGTATTTTCAGTTTTTCTCAGCTGGAACACTACTTGGGACATTCTTCCCCTGCCATGTCTGGTGGGGATGGGGAGTGAGATTTAACGGTGCCATGATTTTTTTTTTGCGGGGGGTGGGCGCTTTTTTTGCTCAACATTTGGACATCCCCTTCCCCTTTTTCTTAATGCAGAATTTTGTTTAAAAATGAATTACAATATAATTAGAATAAAAATTATCCAACTAAATTAAGTTTCTATCAAATTTACCCAATTCACATTTAATATGAAAATAGCCTTCAATTTGTGCATTTGGCGCCTTTTTTCTATTTTTTTCTCCAAAGGGGGGGCCCGGAGAAATTGTGCTGCCCTGGGCCCCGCAAAACGCTCATCCGCCCCTGCTGCAGAATCTGCCAGCGGCAGAAGGTATTTTCACACCAGGCCTTGGAGGAAGCGCTGGCTCCACGTGGGGCTGGGGTCTGAGGCTCCGTGAGTGGCAGCGACTTTCTCAGGGTTGCTTTGGGAGCTAGTGAAAAGGTGAGGGACGATTCAGTGAATGACTCACAGAGGCCACCTGCTGGAGCAACAGACTCCGCCTGCACAGGCACTTCCCGAGAAACAGCTTCAGGGTTTGAAGTGTGTGTGCGCAAGAAGCCCCGTTTTCAGACTGAGCTGTGTCTGAATGCAGGGGCCGTCTCCTCACCACCGACAGGCATTAGTGAGATGGAGAACAACAGGATGCTGAAAAATAGCAGGGAGGAAATGGTGCATTTACTGTCATCCCTCTGTTACTTAACGTTTTTATTACGGGTGTTTTTATTTTTGGATGAGCATAAAGCTCATGACAAGTCCTTGTTTGGTGGCTCTGGAGACTGGAGTCCTCGGCTCATCCACAATACAGGTGCAGCCATGCAAGCTTCCTGCATTGAACATGTTCCTGTCACTGGCTCGGCCTCACTTCTCAAGGGCCATGTCTAGACTACAGAGAAGATCAACACTGTGATGGTTGATTTTCTGGCATTTGATTTAGCGGGTCTAGTAAAGACCCGCTAAATCGAATGCTGAGGGCACCCCCATCAACACTGGAACTTCGACTCCTTGTGAGAAGTAAGTGAAGTTGATGGGAGCATTTCTCCCATCGCCCTCCCTCTGTGAGGACACGGCTGAAGCTTGGCTTAAGGCACGTCGACAGTTGCGTACCTTAAGTCGACCTTAGGCTGTCATGTAGATCTGGCCTAGGAGAGAGAGCTAGTGCAGTCCTCAACCTCTCTGCCCAGATTCCAAACAGAGGTCAAATCTAGACCATCTCCGTGGTAATACACCCAGTACTTAGCTGCAGTTTTAATTTGTGTTGTGGTAGCAGCTGATGGGGGGAGCCCACAATCATGGATCCAAGTCCCATTGCTGTACACATATGGCAAGGACAGACCCTGAAAGAAATTATCATGTGAGTAAAAGGCAAGAGATAACCGGTGGATACTACAGGCAGGCAAGGAGACACAGGGATAGAAAGAGGCAAAACTCGTCAGCGTGATAAACAAGATCTGCAGCATTCCAGCTGACTCACAAATGTCAAGCTTTTTGCAGGCCTCACAGCGGGGGAGAGGTTTCAAGGAGGGCCTGGAAGTATTGTCTAGCTGTGCAGACTGTCTATGGAGAGCTGTCCTACACCCGCTAGTTCATGTCACCTGGACAATCTTTGTGTGATGCTGTGTTTCAGCCCTGGTTCAGCCATGCAGGGTGGGAAGCAGCCCTTTAGTGGCAAAAAGTTCTGCATCTCGAAGGGTCAGTGAATAAGGAAATCGTTTCCCGCTTCCACAGCTAAATCTCGTTTCTCCATAAACCTTTTAATCCTCATCCTTCGAAACTCCCCACTTGCAGGAAAAGTGACAGTGTTTGACAACCATCTGGCTGCACTGGAGCAGGTAGAAAAGTGGGATTTTTGAAGTTCCCCTTTGGTATCATTTTGCCCAATGCTCTTGGCTGGGAATGGTTATTTATGCTAATATTTTAGAGAAGTCATTCTTCCGCTCTACTCTGTGCTGATTAAGCCTCAATTGGAGTAATGCGCCCAGTTCTGGGCACCACATTTCAAAAAAGATGTGGAGAAACTGGAGAAGGTCCGGAGAAGAGCAACAAACATGATGAAAGGTCTAGAGAACATGAGCTATGAAGGAAGGCTGAAAGAATTGGGCTTGTTTAATTTGGAAAGGAGAAGACAGAGGGGATGTGATGGTGGTTTTCAAGTACTTAAAAAGCTGCTACAAAGAGGAGGGAGAAAAATCGTTCTCCTGGGCCTCTGAGGACAGGACAAGAAGCAAGGGGCTTAAACTGCAGCAAGGGAGGTTTAGGTTGGATATTAGGAAAAACTTCCTAATTGTCTGGGTGGTTAAACACTGAAATAAGTTGCCTAGAGAGGTTGTGGAATCTCCATGTCTGGAGATATTTAAGAGCAGGTTAGATAGGCATCTCTCAGGGATGATGTGGATGGTCCTTGGTCCTGTCATGAGGGCAGGGGACTGGACTTGCGAGGTCCACTTCTAGCATCCAATGAATCTATAGATAGGGCTGGAGCTTCAGGCAAAGCAAGGCAACTGCTCTGCAGACCAGATCCTTTACTCGTGTGTTATAGCCTTTTCCTGTTCACAGGAAATTCCATTGTTTCATGTTAAACTTCATATTCTGCTGATAGTGATTTCAGCTGAGGACTCGCCCCCTTTCCCCGCCTCCCTTAACGTATAAAATGCGGGGGGCACCAGAAGTAGCCTCTAATAAACTCTGCTCCAGAAAATAAAGAAAAGTGCACGTCTGGGGGGTTTCATATTTTTTAATCAACATAAGAACATAAGAACGGCCATACCAAGTCAGACCAAAGGTCCATCTAGCCCAGTATCCTGTCTGCCGACAGTGGCCAGCACCAGGTGCCCCGGAGGGGGTGGACCAAAGACAATGATCAAGCAATTTGTCTCCTGCCATCCCTCTCCAGCCTCTGGCAAACAGAGGCCAAGGACACCATTTTATCCCCTGGCTAATAGCCTTTTATGGACCTAACCTCCATGAAATTATCTAGCTTCTCTTTAAACTCTATTATAGTCCTAGCCTTCACAGCCTCCTCTGGCAAGGAGTTCCACATCGACTGTGGTGAAGCAGAATTGGGGGCTGTATCTCTTTTGCCAGGCTGAGGTGCGCTCGACTGGACAGGAACAGCAGCAGACTGGCTCTGGAGAAACGGCGGGCTCCTTTTGCAAAAGGCCGTTGCAGGAGTTGGGTGCTCCCACCCTTTCGGCAAAGAAAACTCACTCACTTTGCAACGTGGGCTTGGGAGAAAAATCAGCCCAGCAAGTCTCTGGGACAGTTAGGTGCATCAGAGGTGATGCTATCCTCTAAATCCCGTACACGAGGTGATTCACTCTGGCTGTAATCTACAGACTGAACTGCCATTTTTCGATGTAGAATGCAGCATGCTAAGAATTCCCTGGCTGGGCTCCAAAAGCCAGGATCATTATTTTGTTACAAGCATGGATGGCGTCTGGCGTCATGGGTATCTGGAAACATGTGGCAAGGTGTATCTATGGAAGGAAACATATAATCTGCACCCCACCGGCCCCGGCAGCACCCTCCTGGGGAACCTTAAACAGCAGAGAACCTGACTTCTGGGCTTAAGGTTAGAAGTTCCATGAACCTGCCGATGGAGGAGGAAGGCCTGAGAGGAATATTAGGCCTTCTGCAAGTTCAGGCCGGGGCCACATTCTGGTGTATTGCCTAGCTACGTCAGGCATCGGCGTAGGGGCAACGCAGTTGTCTGTGGAACCCAGTGGAACATTCTGGACAATTCTGCAATAGGAGCTTTCCTCAAACCATTTGAAGAAATGTTAAAGGTGTCTGGTTGCACCACAAGAAGGGGGGGGGGATTGCAGGAGACACTCACAGCTTTTGTGTTGCACAGAAGTCACCCAGGGGGTGAGTGGGAGCAGCTTAATGAAAGTCAAGAGGATTCTCTGTGGTACAGTCAGTCCTCACCTCGCAGTGAGGGCAATGCAGGGCTACTGTATTTCAGTCACTTAGACCAGGTCTACACTAAAAGGGAAGGTTGGATCAAGATCCAGCTATGTTAATTATGTAACTGGAGTCAATGTACCTTGAGTTTGATTTAGGGGGTCTTTACTAGACCCTCTTGTGATCGGATGGTCTAAGTTCTGACGCACCCTACAGGAGGGCAGAGGCCTTGCCACACCCCATCCCAGCGAGAGGAACAGAAGAGAGGTCCTCCAGGCAGGATAGAGTGGCTGCCGCAGAGACAGCCAATCAGGACCCAGCAGACCAATATAAAAGAAGCTGCTGGGCTAAGGCCTGGCAGTTCCTTACTGGAGCTTGACCCAGGCAGATCTAAGGGCCGACTGGGAGAACAGCAGCACTCCGGACAGCTCCAAGTGGGAGCTGGACTTCACACCTGGTCAGAACCAGGTCCAGCAGCTGAAGACTAGCCAGTAAACCAATGGCAACTCTTGCAGAACCCTGGACAGGGAGGACTTGACCACAGGGCCCAAGAGAAAGGCTGGACAGAGCTGCTTCCTTGGGAAGTGGCCCAGGAAATGTGACCGTAACCAATCTCTTTGTGACTCACCAAGTAACTGCTACTTATAGGGTCCCTGGGCCAGGACCCAGAGGAGTGGGAAGGCCTGGATCCCCTCCAGCAGCCACAACAGGGGTAAGAAGAAGCTTGGTGCCAGGCTACATACCGGACACTTCCCCTCCCGCAGACAGCCGGGTAGAGAGACTGCAAGACCCCCCTCGGCCACCAAGGGGCGCTCACAAGAAGGGCGGAGCCCTTTATACCGCTAAATCAAACTGGAAGATCGATTGTGGCAGCGTCGCTCTTCTGCTGAGTGAAGACCTGGCTTTCGTTCCAGAGTGATACTGCAGGCACCCCATGCTCTGGGGAAGGATTGAATTCTCAGTACTCTACAGAGATAAACATCAGCCCACCCTCTATTTGGGTCAGGTGCCAGGCCCCAGGATTTGGCTTTTGTGGTAGAATCGGGCATTTTTCTCACTTTGGTTTTCCCAGGAGCCAAGTGTCTGCCTTTCCTGGGAAAACCAAAGTGAGAAAAATGCCCAATTCTACCACAAAAGCCAAATCCCGGGGAGCCGGCTTGAGGGTTAACTCAGCCTGTAAAGTGTTTGAAAGACCTTAGCTGGAACATGAGCCCCACAGCACAGCCCCCTACATAGCTCCGGAACAGCTGAAAAGAGGCACAAAAACATACCGCCTGCTTAGCAGTCCCAACCCACGAAGAGCCATTAGTCACAACACACATCACCCACGTCGCATCTGCTGCATGCAGAGATGAACTGCTGGGTGCCTTTTTCACCCTAGCCCAGTCATTTATACACTGCGAGCCTGCAAGGTGGATGGCAGCATCAGTTTTCAACAAAAGCAAATGGGCAGCCTGCCCTTACCTCTGAAGAGGATCATGACTTGATCCAGAACCAAATCTGGACACATGCCAAATACAAGAGAAAATTCATACATTTGTCCCAAAGGGGGCTGTCGCAGAGAATGCAAGCTTCTGGAAACCAGCAATTCCTTAGGCACGAATTAAAAAAAAAGCTGTTAGGTAAAAATATGGGATTTGGGGCAAGAAAACATTTGCAACACACTGGGGTAGCCTTGCATTTTTACAAATGGGGGGTCCCTACCAGTTTTTCTCAGAAAAGTTTGATGTGGTTCTTTGGCTGCACATAGAACCAAAGTACAAAGAAATAATTTTCAGGCCTCAAAACATTTTCAGGCCTCAAACTCCACTAATATAAATCAGTATAATTCCATGGAATGCCACCCTCAGCAGGGGGAAATCAACGTCGCTCAATTGAATATCAGAATGGCCACACTGGGTCAGACCAATGGTCCATCTAGCCCAGGCCAGGTCTATACCAGCTGGAGTTGATATACCAAACACTTCCATTGGCTTCCCTTACTCGTGAATCGAGGAGTAACAGAGCTGACGGGGCACCCTCAGCATTCAATTTAGCAGGTCTTTACTAGACCCACTCAATCGAATGCCAGAAGATCGATCTATGGCGCCACAAATGGAGATGTGGCCCCAGCAGTCTGTTTTCTGAGAGAGGCCAATGCCAGGTGTTCCAAAAGGATGGTCAAAGCAGGGTAATCATTGATTGATCATTCATCCCCTGTCCACCAGTCCCAGCAATCAGAAGTTTAGGGACACCCAGAGCAATTGACTGTGACCATTTCCACCAGCTAAGGTTCTGACAGTCTATGAAATCCTGACTGGCCTTAGTAAGTATTTACTCACATAAGAAGTCATTTCAATTGGCCTTTGCACACGAACTGAATGGTGCCTAGCATGAATACGTTTTGTGTGATTCTAGCCCGTACATAATACACATGATCTCACTCGAAGAATGGCATTGTATCATGTTAATGCAATAAACTCCCATATTTATAGCCTGTAACCACAGGTCTGTATGCCACGAAGTTATACCGTCCGCGGTATTCATATAATTGTATTTTATTCTTTATAGCTTTCATAGTTCTGTAACTTTCTGTCTGCTTCCAGACCGCAGTGGGATGGTAACAGCTTTACATGTGTCAGCCTCCTCTTTTTTCACGCAGACGGTCTTAAAGCCAGCAGTGAGCAGGCCATATGGTTTGTGTATAACGCTGACTGTGAAACCTGCCATTAGATCCCCCGAGAATAATGAAATCAGCACCTGCAAGAGCAATCATAACAAATTTCACTGTCCTCGGTCAGGAACATGTGAACACCGCCAGCCCGGGTCTGGTTTTATGGCTCTGTCAGACGCCTTAGCGCAGAGTTCTTTTTACAAGTAGGCATTTAACAGAGCCGAGCTACTGAAAGAGAGGAATGCCTGATTGAATAAGACTTAGGAACTGAGAAGAGGGAGATGTCATGGACAGTCAATTTCCATCATCAAACTGGGGAAATATTTTATTTAGTGCTGGACAGCTTTTACAGGAGAACATGGGGAATGTGATAGAATGTCAGAGCAGGGAGCTTTCTAATGAGGTATCCAGCAGCCAGATCCACATGCTTGAGAGGAAGGTGCATGACACCCTCTGGTAGGCAGCTCTAGTGAAACCTGTCCCTGGAGAAAGGGTTTTTGTTTTCATGATTTAGGGGTTTCGAATGAGTCCCATATGAGGAGAGATTAAAAAGACTTGGACTTTTCAGTTTAGAAAAGAGGAAACTAAGGGGGGATATTTTTTGATGAGCATAAAGCTCATGACAAGTCCCTGTTTGGTGGCTCTGGAGGCTGGAGCCCTTGGCCCATCCACAATACAGGTACAGCCATGCAAGCTTCCTGCATTGAACATGTTCCTGTCACTGGCTCAGCCTCACTTCTCGAGGGCCACATCTAGACTACAGAGAAGATCAACGCTGTGGTGGTTGATTTTCTGGCATTTGATTTAGCGCATCTAGTAAAGACCCACTAAATGGAATGCTGAGGGCACCCTTTTCAGCTTAGAAAAGAGGAGACTAAGGGGGATATGATAGAGGTCTGTAAAATCATGACTGATGTGGAAAGAGTGAATAAGGAAAAGTTATTTACTTATTCCCACAATATAAGAGCTAGGGGTCACCAAATGGAATTAAGAGGCAGCAGGTTTAAAACAAAGAGAAGGAAGTTTTTCTTCACTCAGCGCACCGTCAACCAGTGGAACTCCTTGCCAGAGGATGCGGTGAAGCTAGAACTTAAACAGGGTTCAAAAAAGAGCTAGATAGATTCATGGAGGTTTGGTTCATCAATGACTATTAGCCTGGATAGATAGGAATGGTGTCCGTAGCCTCTCTTTCTTTGGAGGTGGGTGATAGGGGAGGGATCATGTGAGGATTATCTGTTGTGTCCTATCCCTCTGGGGCATCTGGCATTGGCCACTATCGGCAGACAGGATACTGAGCTAGATGGACCTTTGTTCTGACCCAGTATGGCCATTCTTATTTTCTTATGTTCTTAATGCAGGCTAGAAAGTTCTGAGGTTCTGTGGGGGTAGGCATCCTTAATGCCTCTGGTCTGGTTTGTTTCACAGGCATCATGAGAAGAAACTTTCTCCTCCACTTTCCTGGTTTCTGGCAAGGAAGGGCACTGCTGTTTTATTAGAAAGATTGAACCTTGAGGGCTGATATTCCCCTTTCAAACACAGACGGGCCATAGCCATCCTCAATTCTCATTTCTAAGGTTTGTCTCTGTTAGTACCTTCACTGCACATTGCTCCTAACAGAGCAATAATTGCCCTGTAGTGAGGGCTCTAGTTTGGAAGCTGGAAGACCTGGGGTGAGGTCCAATGGACCCTCTACTTTTTTTCCATCCATGTGCAGAATGAATTTTGTTACATGCACCAACACGTGTGCAGGTGTGCACCACCAACAGAAACACATTCTGCCGGCTGTGGATAGCTGTGGGCTCTCTAGTAATCTGCTGGGAAGCACCTGAATCTCACAAGGGTGGCCGCCCGAGTGCTCAGTTTACAGGGAACAGAGGTCAGATCCCTGCTTTGAGGCACAGAGACTTTTCGAAGGCCACACCAGGAGGAGTCTGGGGCAGTGTGCCATCTGAACAATGGGGAGTCCAGCCCTGCTCTGCCTTACGACGGGGTTGTTAGGAGCAATATGTAACAGTTGTGCGGTGCTTATGGACTGTGGTAACGGGGGCCATAAAAGCAGGGCCGTCCCTGGTTTTGGCACAACATTTTGGCACCTGAGGTGGGGAGCTTAAATGATGCCCCGATACCCCCTCGCTTGGGCCAAAACTTTGAAAGGTCTCAATTCTGCCTTCTTCCTGTTCTACTCCTCTCATGGCACTCCACCATCTCTGTGCGTCTAGAGCAGAGAGAAGACATATGCACCAGCAGCAGACACAATTTTCTACACTCTGGGTCCTAGTGACGCCCCCCCCACAGTCGGGCACCTGAGGCGGCCGCCTCAGTTCGCCTCATGGTAAGGCCAGCCCTGCATAAAAGTACCTTGGAAAGGTTTTAGAAATAAGACCAAACACAAAGTCTTATCCTCCAAATTCTGGATTCAAAAAACCCACAAGAGATCAGGTGGAAAATATAGAAATGAGGGTGTAGCAGGACCAGCTGTTTCTATGTGCCTCCCCACTCCCCTCCATAGCCTAGGGTCATGCTACAGGCAGCCTGCCTCGGTTTCCCCTTTGGACTGTTCAATAATTTTTTTAAAAAATACTCTCACATTTGTCCACTCTGCTCTCTTCTCAGGTTGTGCTTCATTCATTTAACACACATTGAAAATAACATTTTTTAGTCCATTCAAAAGTTAACCCACAAGTAAGTGTTCTTTTCCCTCCACCTAGAACACCCTGCCAGGCGTCTTTCCTGCTGGCAGGCCACTCCCAAGTCTCCACCATTAGTTCCAGGACACTCTCCTGGAGGTTGCTGTCTCCTAACAGCTGCTGACTCCTGAGGACTCCTTTTCCTGTTGTTTTGTGCCTGACAGTCACCTACTGCAATTTTAATAGAATCAGAATATGGATCCTCTTACCCTGTCCTGTATCCTTAACAAAACACAGTGATGCTTTTCCCCTGCTAAGCCATTTTCCCGGTCCTCGTGCCAGGCCCTTCAGGGTGTATTCTTTCAACTTTCTACATCATTCTCTTTGTGTTGCCATAGCTGATGTTCAGTTGTTTCTTCAACTTTCTTTGTGCACATTTAGTAAACATACATTGCCATTGGAGGATCCCCTGCCCACCTTCATTACAACCTCCTGCTGCTCTTTATAAGAGAGTTCTTACCCTGATCTCTTCCGAGTGTAGCTCATTCAGTAACCAGGGTTGGCACACCCCAGCCCAGAGGGAATGAGCTGCCCCGTTACAGAGAGAAATGAGGTAGTCAAAGCAATCTGGACAAGTTTCCATCTGGTTGTGGTAGAGCCTATTTGTGGAAATACAGGATCAGGTGAAATTGAAATAAATAAATACTGTTTATCAAACTTTTCCAAAACACATTTATTTTGAGATTTGCTTTGTGACTCGGATCAGTGGTTGGTTTATACAAACTTGTTTTTTGAGCCCTAAGTAATAATTAACAGTCTCAGAGGCATAGTCTTGTGAGTCTGTAACTTTAAAAACAACTACTAGTCCTGTCTTGAGATCATCTCATCTGAGGAAGTGGGTTTTGTCCACAAAAGCTCACAAGATATAGATAGGCATGTCTACACTAGACAACTATTTCAAAATAACTAAATTCAACTTAACTCCCAATTTTACAAAATTGAACTAGCGTGACCATGCTACAGGGAAGCCTCAAAATTGGTCCAAGGGCTATGGGGAAGCCTCAAAATTGGTCCAAGGCAGGCTCTATTAATGTGGACTTGTCACCTCAGACTTAGAGCTCCAGGAAGCACGGGGGGACGAGGGGTAGTTAGTTCGAATGACTCTGGGGAGCCATTATTTCGAAATACAGGGCACCGGAACAGCCACACTACCACTATTCTGAAATAATGATTTCTAAATTACCGTTATTCCTCAAGGAAAGCAGGAGGACGGATTTTGAAATAAGCAGCCCGTTATTTCAAATTAACAGGCTTGGTAGTGAGGACGCTCCACTAATTAATTCTGCCTAAGGGGGGTTAATTTGAAATAAAGCCGTAATGTAGACCAGGGCTAAGGTGACACAGGACTACTAGTAATCTGGTCAGCTGAAGAAGTGGGCTATGCCCACAAAAGCTCATGATACCATCTACATGTTTTGTTAGTCTTTAAAGTGCTACCAGACTATTAGATGTTTTCTAAGTTTATCTTGTACAGTCTAACTCGGCTACCTCTCTGAAGTAATCATTAATGTTGGTCAAAAAACAAAAATGAACATGGCAAAAAAATCTCCCATATTTTTGTAATAAAATTTGGAATTGTTTTAACTGGCTATACAGATGGCTGAAAAACAGAATGCTTGTTAACTGGTACGTTATCCTGAAAATTTCATTCCATTTTCTATTGAAAAGCTGATCATTAGAAAAAACGATCAGTCTCATTTGTAATGGCAACAGATTTGGATCCTCTCGCAATTCAGAACCAAAAATCCCTATTAGTGAGGTGCCTACTAGAGATTTATTAACAGTTCTCTATTTTGTAACAAAACGGGGAGTCCTGTGGCACCTTAGAGACTAACAAATTTATAAAAGCACAAGGTTGATGTTGAGTTCTCATATCTGGATACAGGGGAAATAGGGACCTTATGTATTATATAGAAAATTGATATACTCTTTATAGAGGCTTGAGTCTATTAAATTACATTCAATGCCAAAACATGCTAGACATTTTCTCTGGGTATAATTTTCACTCAAAACTCCATGAAACAATAACAAGTTGTACCACTAGAGGTCACATTTGTAATTTAGATCAGAAAAAAAAAAGAGGAGGGGAGGAAATATTGCTAAGGAAAACGTCAGTGTTAACTTTACCAGTGATGATTTTTTAAACAGACTATCAGGCTATCACAATGGATTTCATTTGTGTTCCCTCTGTTTGACTAAAGAATAAGCGTGCATAATGTTCTGGGGAGGCTTTGCGTGGAGTCCAAACAAACTGGTCATTTTAAAAATTGTGTTAAGGATCTGGTACGTGGTTTCTTTAATTAATTTTTGATGATCAACGCACCTACAACCATTAGCAGAGCCTGGCTTTAGGGAGATGCTGGCCATGGAACACCGAATCACATACAACACTCAGAATCAGGTGTGTGTAGGCCCATCCAAGGTATTGATTCAGCTGCAGGGAGGGGGGTGAGCAATGCAACAAATAACTCTGCTTTGTTTAACATGTCAGGAAGTGCCACTACTTCCAGAGGGCAAGCCAAAGGAAGAAAATCAATATTCCTGTGCCACCTTGGCCCAGTTTTGATATAAGAACCCAAGCTAGCATTTTAGCCATCTGGATCATCAGGCTAACTCAATCCTACAGATTTTGATTGCCCTCCTGCACATAGTCTCTAATGAGCAATGCTAAGGATTGTGCCCACAAACAGGGCATGTGTCTAACCAGTGCTACCAACTAAGTACTTATCTGCTATCACCATTGCCAGCTAGAAGGTTTCTTCCCCAAATTCTGAACATAAGAACATAGGAATGGCCATACTGGGTAAGACTAAAGGTCCATCTAGCTCAATATCCTACCTTCTGACAGTGGCCAATGCCAGGTGCCCCAGAGGGAATGAACAGAACAGGAAATCATCAAGTGATTCCTCCCCTGTTGACCATTCCCAGCTTCTGACAAACAGAGGCTACGGGCACCATTCCCGCCCATCCTGGCTATTGACCATTAATGGACCTATTCTCCATGAATGTATCTAGCTCTTTTTTGAACCCTAGTATAGTCTTGGACTTCACAACATCCTCTGGCAGGGAGTTCCACAGGTTGTGTGTTGTGTGAAGAAATACTTCCTTTGGTTTGATTTAAACCTGCTGCCTTTGAGATGTGGCTGATACTCATTTCTGACCTACAGAGATTAACATAACTTGCACATGGCCGTCTTGCTCTGCACAGATGGGTAGTAATCATACATACAGACGTACCCAGTGATTTGTGTATGTTCAAGTGTCTGGGATGGGTGTAGAAGAGGATGAAGGATAACTCACAATTGTTCCAGGGAGACAAAGGGAGTGATCCAGCTGTGCTATGGACAGTCCTCTACCATGAATTTGCTGGTTGAGTCGGTCATGATCGAGCAGTTTGTTACATACTTTCCTCAAGCTCCCAGCCTAAGCTAGAGATACTGCCCAACCAGCAATGCTCATCAGGTTGGAAAATCGAATATTTTAAGAGCATTCTTTGACATTGTCTTCTTTTTTTCCCCTTCCCCCCTTGACAATTTTTTAACATGCCTCCTTTTGTCTCTTTACATGAAAGCATTCCAGGAAGGCACCTACTATTCTGGAATCAACATCACTTTATCCTGGAGCATTGTCTTCATGGGTGCAGAGAGAAAACTTTTCTGGAATAGCTATGTTGGTGCTGCTCACACACAATAGTTCTTCTGGTCAAGCTATATTCAGCAGTTCCCGCGTTCTCCCATGCTCTGGTATTGTATGCTAACTTTTAGGACCTGTCGTTCATTTACACTCATTTTTTTCCATCAATTTTAAATGATTCTCCAAAATGACTTTGCTCCATTGACTCCTGATTTACACCAGATTCAATGACAGGTGACTCAATTCCATGACTGATGACACCACAGCTTTTTGAGCAATTTGCATCAGATTGGCTAATTTTGAATGAAAAGTCAGATGCAAATGCCCACCCTGCTATAAGGGACTGGAAGACCCACAATGTTTTAATAATCCGGCTTGGAATTATAACATAATTTAAACACGGAACCAACTACACTAAAACCGAGAGCCTTTATAGAATCGTAGTATCATAGAGCTGGAAGAGACCTCAGGAGGTCATCAAGTCCAGCCTCCTGCCCAAAGCAGGACCAATCCCAACTAAATCAACCCAGCCAGGGCTTTGTCAAGCCAAGACTTAAACACCTCTAGGGATGGAGATTCCACCCCCCTCCCTAGATAACCCATCCCAGTACTTCACCACCCTCCTAGTGAAATATTTTTTCCTAATATCCAACCTAGACCTCCCCCGCTGTAACTTGAGCTAACGGTTTAAAGCTTTAAGCTAGAAGTATAGCAGACTCTTAAATGTCTTATGAAGGCCAGCCACTAGAGGGAAACAAAGACCCATAATATTTCCTAGATTCCTGAAATTTGATCTATAAGCTGTGGGACACAAGATATTGATTATCCCCCTAAAAGTATTATACTGACAACACATGTATGATTTTTTTTTTGTCTGAGGATTGGATTGAATTGTTGAAAAGGATAAACTGAATAGAATGTATTAGTCACATCTTTCACTAGCAAGGGGGGAAGACAGCAAATATTGTTCCTTCCATGGATTGTTTCCAGGGATGTTAAAAACCCCTGAACCTGGGTGAAAACTGAAGGGACAATCCAGATGCCAGCAAAAGTATTTTTTTCCTAATGAAACCGTTTCGGATTTGGATACTCAATATACAGTGTGGGTGGATATAGATATAGATAAAGATTAATACAGCAATCAATCCAAAATCCATTGGTTCTGGAATTAATGTTTGGGGAAAAAACATGCACACAACCCTGTATAAATAGTCTCTGTAAAATTTCTATTTTTTATAATCTGATAATTCTGTTATCAATTGCCGAGGCATCATTCTTTTGCACAGTTTTGGAGCTCTTGGGCTCAAAGAAGTCCCTTTCCATCTCTGACCATTATGGTCCTAAAAGAAACGCATTTGTAAAAGATGTTAACAGGGATCATTTCTAAATTAGGCCCTTCGGTGAAAATGGCCTCAGCAGTTTAGTAGCTAAATTCATTTATGTAAGGCCTGGTTTGTGCTTAAAATGTCTACTAGGTTTAGCTATGTCAGTGAGGGCTGTGGAAAGCCACTGTGCCCTCCGGACGGGGCTAGTCCCACCAAAGATGCAGCTATGCCAATGGAAAAGGCTTCTACCAACATAGCTAACACACCATTCCAGGTGGTGGTAGGTGCTGAGTGTTCTCAGGTTCTGAGCCCGGTGAGTCCTCTCTAAACCTGATGATTCATCTGAGTCCGAAGGGTCTTTCCAATCCACAAGCAAGACCCCAAGGCCTGATCTATACTAGACCAGGCAGGTCGGCTTAAGGTACGTCGTTGGAATTGGCTGACCTTAAGCCAAGCCACTGCGGCAATGGGAGCACACTGGCTTCCCTTACTCTGCTTTTATAAATCAAGCCTGGCCAAATCGTGGCTCGCTCGTTGGCCATACGGATTTGCAGATGTGCTTGACCGGTGCCTAATTTGAGTTATTTTTTTCACTGAGCCTCCCCTCCCCCTATGACGGACCGGGCCGGGTCTGGGCACCGCTGAGGGCGTCCGCTCAGGGAGAATTGCTCAAAACCAGGGCTGCTTACAGCCCCAGACTGGAGACCTTTCCCAAATAGGCCACTCACCAGTCACACCGAGCGCTTCAGCTGCCAATCTGGCCAGCAGGAAGCCTCATGAGAAAAACCCCTCAGTCACTCCAGCTCTCCCTGTGCCACAATCAGCCCTGGGCCTGCACACAGGTGAGGGGTTATGGAACCCGATCCCACCTACCCCGAACAGATCTTCCCAGTCCCAAAGAACCAGCCACAGATCCCTGGTCAGATTACACTTTGGATCTTACCCACAAGAGCACACTGAGCCAATCCTTTAGAATCTACGATCTAAAGGTTTAATAACAAAAGAAAGAAAAAGTTGAGAGTAAGGTTGTTAAGGAGAATACGTTACATGCACCAACCACCAAGTTCTCGATGCAGGCTCTTAGCAGAGATGTTACACAGTCTCTGGTGTACAACCTATGTCAGGATGGGTCAGCGATCCTTCCTGAATCTCTGTCCCTCGTAAGGTTGATTCTGGGATCAGTAGCAAGACTGGAGACAAAATGGAGTCCGCCTCATGGCACTTCTATATCTCTGGCGTCTCCCAAACTGAAGCTGGTCACATGATGGCATGATTCACATGCTAGCAGCCCTGAGATACTGACTGGTTTGCAGGCTTCCAGACGCAATCCTCAGGTGTGTATTGAGCCACCCTGAGAGTCCTTGTCCCTGCAGCTGTGCTAATTAGCATAGTCATTGACTGAACGATCCTTCTTTACAACAGGCAGTCCAGGCCCATTGCTCTGTCTCAGGCAGAGAACATTCCCAGTACAAGCACAGAGTCCATATTCATAACTCCCCGTACAAACATCACCCACGTACATGAGTAGCATATATAGAATCAGTAGAACATAAGCTTTCATTTGACACCTCACATGGCCCCCTTTGTATAGACTTTGGGCAAACACACACTCCCCTCCGTGGGCACAGCAGTGATCTGCCTGCTCACTTTAAAATCCAAGAATGTGACACCCCCCCACCACAGCTAAGACAGGCCAGGTAGCCTGCTGAGGTGAATCCGGGTGGAGGTGGCATTGCCATATGGAGCTGGCTTGAGCCTGCTGCCCCCCAAAATAGAAGCCATATTGCACCTATTACCTGAGACTCCCCAGCCCAGACCTCCAGGCCCCCCTTTTTCTACTGGGCCCTGGAGTATTTATAGTATGTTGTGGGGGTAGAGCTACCACATCGTTCTGTCTGATTGCCATTGAACACACTCGAATTTGAGCAGTTTTTCCAGGTGTCTCGTATTCACCGCAAGGAAATACGGTCACCCTACAGCTATAGAATAACCTGCCTCCTAGGAAATGTCTTCCTGATCCCCTCAGTGAGAGGTTGGTTTATACCTAGAAGCATGCGAATTCAAATCCTTCCAATACCCTTGGTTGGTTTAAGCCTTGCGATTATAGATCTGGATGTTTCTCAGGCAAATATTGTGAATTTCCTGCTGTGCTACAAACATCTCCTAAACCCCTAACGAAAACCAAAGCCAGGGCAATCGTGGGTTACGTTTCGGGGATGAAGACTGAGGTACATTTTTCTGACCTGGCCATTGCAACTGGGAGGGTGGGGGGAAACCCTGGTACTCAAACACCCCCAGGTGAAAGGAATCAGTCATTTTGGTTCGCCTTGTCGAGGAATGCGCTCGCTGTTCCGCCTGACGAGGGTTAACTTTCTATGATGTCACTCGGGCCGTGCTGGAAACAGCACGTCTCCCGTCCAGCCGCGCTGTCCACATTTGTTTGTGACTCTGGTGGAGGTGATTCACAACACAGTTATGTTTCCCTAAAGGCTTTTGCCAAGAGTCAGACATTAAATCTCGACTTAAATCAGCCAAGAGTTAATATTTATCTTTTATCTTCATTGAAGCTGGCTGGCTTCAAGCTGAAGTCTAAACTCCCTAACTTTCTGTTAAATTAGGCCCAGTGGGGGCGTTAACAGCCTCCCCCGAGAGCTCAGCTCTCCGCTGCGAGTGATGCCAGATCCACCAACTCATGCTCATTACGAATGTCGCTCACTCCGCTCCCCTCCAGAATTATTTTAGGACCTGTCGCCAGGACGTTCTCCCACGAACACACGTTTCCCGCACACGTTAGTGGGGAGGCTGAGGTTCCGGGCAAAAGTTACCTCTGCACCTCCTCCGTCTCACTTACAGCCCTTTCCTCCCCCCGCAAAAGAGAAAGTAGCACCAGGCTTTTGCACGTCAGGCAGCTGGAAGGAATCAATTGAGTCGGGGCTGAGCGGGACAAGGAGGGACTGGCCCCTGTTGTAAAAATAAATAAGTGGCGGGTGGCGGAGATGGGCCTGAAGGACAGAACCAAGCTTTGGGAAGTTCTGAACCACCACAGATCCAAGGAGAGCAACCAGCAATGTTCCCGCTAATCTTTTCCACTCCCCAGTGGGTTTTTTCCACCTGTGTGTGGAGTAAAATTTTTATGTGCACTGAGGCATGTGTGAATGCAGAGGGGCTGGAACAGTGTTGATAGTAGGGGTGCTAAGAGCCATTGAACCCAACTGTAAGCCTTGTATATAATGAAAACTACTTCAAGATGCGGGGGAGGGGGGGAGAGGGAGGTGTGCACACCCATACACACACTCTTAGTTCCAGCGCCAATGTGCGGACATGCACCACCGGGAGAAACACAAACCTACCTGTGGGTGCTCTGCTAATCAGCTGGGTGTCATTAGAATCTCTCCTGAGCATCTGCACAAGCGCATAGCATGAAAGGAACACTAGCAACCAGATGTCGTGATTTTATATGGACAGCCCTGGTATTTGGGACTTTGTGTTATACAAGCATCTATATCCCTCTTCCCTCATCCTGATTTTTCACACCTGCTAGCTAGTCACCTGAAAGTCAAGTCATGGCATGGGCTTATTTCTCTAACACTGGACCCCAAAGCTGGTCATGGTGGCTTTTGGGAAAATATTAGATTCCCTAGACTTGAGTTGAACTTCTATATGTAAGGAGACAACACATGGAAAGGGGACAGGTTTTCCTTGCTTTGGGGTAATCCCTTGAATCCTGGTTGTAGCCTCATGTCCTGACATATATAAGAAGATTTTTCATAAGGCCACAGAAATTAGAGTTAGGCTATGTTTATTCTTGCACGTTTTGGCACAAGTGCTGTTGACAGGCAAAAATCACCAGAACTGATTTTTACTTATTCCCACAGTATCAGAACTAGGGGTCACCAAATGAAATGAATAGGCAGTAGGTTTAAAACAAACAAAAAGGAAATTTTTCTTCACTCAGTGCACGGTCAACCTGTGGAACTCCTTGCCAGAGGATGTGGTGAAGGCTAGGATGACAACATGGTCCAAAAAAGAGCTAGATAGATTCATGGAGGTTAGCTCCATCAATGGCATCCCTACCCTCTGTTTGTCTGGAGGTGGGCAACATGGGAGGGATCACCTGAGGATTCCCTGTTGTGTTCCCTCTCTCTGGGGCATCTGGTATTGGCCACTGTCAGCAGACAGGATACTGAGCTGGAGGGACCATTGGTCTGACCCAGTATGGCAGTTCTTATGTTCTAACTGGAAACACACCAAACCGGTTTGTCTGGTACCCGCTGTCGACAACTCATGGCCACATCTGCAGCGCCTCGTTGGCAGAAAGAGCAAAGCATTGTGGGTATGCATCCCACAGTGCCTTGTGTCATCTTCACCTGCTAAGCAGTGTGGGAAAGCGCAACATAGCGCTAGGCATATTGGGAACTTGAAAACCATCCCGTCAGCCATCTCTTTTCTTCCCAGACGTCCCTGGTTTTCTCACTTTCACCCCAGCTTGAGTGATCGGGGCGAGAAATCATGGATCCAGGCCTTTAGGCCCGTATCGTGAGCACTGGGCAGAAGACATCCTGCATCGCAACATACCTAATTATGGACCTACTAGTGGACACCAACGCTGACTCGTCAGATTTAGATTCAGATTTGTGACGATCTGATTCAGATTCATCAGAATTAGAGGACGATGAAGGCTAGGGGTTACCTGAGGCACTCATTGGATCGTTGCTTGGGAGCTAGGGAAACCACCTCGGAGTGGTGGGACCGCATTGTCATTCAGGTGTGGGACAAAGACCAGGGGCTACAGAACTTTCGGACGTGCAGAGCAACCTTCCTGGAGCCGTGAGTGAAACTGAACTCCCAACTGCAGCACAAGGACACCCGAACAAGAGCAGCTATCTCGGTGGAGAAGCCTGCGGCCATTGCTTTGGAAACAGCTGATCATGTGAGTAACCCAGCCCTCTGCCAATGCAGGAACCATCCCCACAGTGAGGTAAATGGACTCCCACTCCGCTTAGACAGCGTTCAGTTTTAATGAGCTAACGCTTTACGCACCAGTAGCTCACACTCCAGTGGCAACACAAATGTGCTTACCGAGCCGCCACCCTCAGAGCTCATGGGATTCAGGGTGACCGTGGCTTTTATTGAATGGATGGCTTTAAAAATGTGCACGGAACCAGGCATGCAAACATTGACACAAATTATGGCAAAGGAAAAGCACAGTGATTAAGTACAGGGTGAACATCTCTAGTCCAGCACCCTTAGGACTTGCCTGGTGCTGAATCAGATAATTTACTGGGCCGCAGGAGGTCAATACAGTAAAACCTGTGTAATTTGGCATGCCTGGGGATTAGGGCATTCTGGTTATCTAAAAATTCTGGTTATCTG